>JACEIK010001323.1:3064-67211 GCA_018107945.1 Datura stramonium
CGCCGTGTCACGTTGGTTGAGCTCCGCGTTGCATGCCGTGCCACGTTGGGAGTAAATACCTGGACGACCAAATTCCAGAGAGCTTCCGCGTTTGCGCCGTTTCACGGAAATGAGTCCTCATCTTTCGAGGATGAGGATTTAGTTCTATTTCAGTTTCTTACTTTCAGATTTTTAGAGTTAGCTGGGGGCTTTTCCCAGCAACTCGTCAGTTCTTAGATGGCTTTTAATCAAAGTCTTATTTCAGTATGTTTTGCTATTGTTGCATAGATTTTTAGTACCTTATCAGTTATTTTTTAGACAGTTAATTAGTTATGTTTTTCTCAGCTTCCGCTTCTATTTATTTTAGTAGACCAGTGTGATGATAAGCCATGGATTAGCTTGGGGTCACTTGTGGCACCAAGTAACGTGTCCCATCCAGAGTGTAGTCTAGGGTCATGGCAAAGACATATGAAATTGGTTTTCTCTTAGTCCTCCAATGTTATATTGATTTGATTGTAGCTAGAGTAACCATCAAGAAAACAATAGGAGCACTTCCCAGTAAACGATCCAATATTTTATTGATAAAAGGCATAGGGAAATGGTCCTTATAGGTGCAGCATTGAGTTTTCTATAATCCATGCACACTCTCGACCCGATGATATATCAGGTGGGTACCAATTCATTTCATTCATTCTTGACCATCATTATTTCTCCCTTCTTGGGAACACATTGGATTGGACTAAACCATTGACTGTCAAAAATGGAGTAGCACTTTGACATCAAAACCATTTTATGATTTTTTTTTCAAAACCTCTTACATAGCTGGATTTAGCCTTCTATGGAGCTCTATGCTAGAGGAACTGCCTTTCTTTAATAGGATTTTGTGTTTGCAAATACCAAGCCTCAAATGTCCGTAATGGTCCAGCCAATGAATCTTTTGTGTTGTTGGATATTGTTAATCACTTTCTAAACTTGTTCCTCCATAAGAAATGATGACATGATAATTGGAAAATTTTCCTTAGGCTCCAAGAAATTGTAGCAGAAATGGGCTGGCAGTGGCCTGCGCTCCAACTTTGGGGGGTCTTCAATGGAAGGCTTTCCTAGAGGGGTTGATCAGGTCAAGTGAAAGCTTTCTAGGCTTATTGGAATAATATACAAGACCTTTAAGAAAGTTCACAACTTCCTCATATCCTTCAGCATCATCAATTGCATCACAAGTTCCAAAAATAGTCGGCAAGATTCTATCCAAGTCACTCTCCTTTATACTTAGGCCGTGTTCTTTCTCTATTTCCTCTAGCTCATCAATCTTAGATATACATGTGAATTCATGGCAAAATTCATTCCTCTACCCACTTCAAATATGACTTCTTCGTCATTTACTCGGAAGTTGATCTCATTTAATTTTGAATCCATAACAAACCTGTTAGTGGTGAGAAATGGTCGCCTTAATAAAATAGGGACCTTGATATAAAAACATAGTTGAGAATAGAAAAATTAGTTGGAAGCATAGACCTTCCAACCTGTACCAATATATCATCAATAATCCGTATCGAATTTTCATTAACTGATCCACCATCTTTCATCTTATACTAGTAGATCTAGGAATGCCTAATACGGTGCTCTTGAAGATAGACAGGGGCATTAAATTGATGCTCTCCCCATTATCACACAAAGTTTTGGTGAAATTATTATGCCCCACTGTGCATGGTATAGCGAAATCTCCAAATTATCCTTTCTTCTCTACTATCATACCTAAAATAATGGCACTGACTTTGTGTGTGATGGTGATCACCTCATATTTGAGTATCCTTTTCTTTGTCACAAGCTCCTCGAAATATTTAATAAATCCTAGTATTTCTTTGAAAACTTCAATGAATGAAATATTCAATGACACTTGCCTCAACATTTCAAAGATACTTAGCTATTTTTGCATCATCATGCTACTTCATCAGCCTTTGAGGGAAATGAGGTGGGGGAATGAAAAGTTGTGGTAAAGGCATAGAGACAACCACTTCATCCTTAGCCTCTTCTTTAGCAGAATAATCAACTACCACCTCCTCATGTGATTCCTCATGGTCAGGATTTTCTTCATCTTCATCAATAGTCTTCCCCTCCATATGCATGTAAAGCCTCGATTGAAATATTTTACCACTCCACAAAGTAACTACTATATAATAAGCGAAATAGTCTTCTTCATCACCCACAAAAGCATCACCAAAATCAATGATTGACTGTTCATCTTGGTCAAGAATATGACTCATATGGTCATCAATCCTTTTTAATGACTCTGTATGAGCAATCGCCATACAAGTTATATTCTTGAGGTTGGCCTCCTCCTCCTATTGATTCTACAATATCTGATTGAGCATATTTTCTAACCTAGAGCCCTATTGATCAAAGGTAGGCTCTAAACTCCAATTTTGCATTTGGCTGCATTGTTCATCCCAACTGTATCAGTCATCTTGACCTAGCGGTTGTGCAGTCCAACAATCATGGTAGCCACAATCTTGAAAGCATGGATCTTGATCATAATAATGGGCATAATTTGTCTCCACACCTTGCAGGTGAATATATTCCAAATATGGTGAATATTGGTGTGAAGGAGGATCTTTCCCTATATCTTCTGAATACCTGTACATTTCATCACTCTGTCATGGTATCTAGTCATAACCATGATCCATTTCTCCTGGATGGGAAAGTGTAGTCGCTCACCTATTTCAAACACTATAAAACACGTGTGATGGAGTAGGTTCAAATCAACCAAACTAAAATCTGAATTGCTAGATAGGACTTATGCCAAAGTCTCTAGCTACGGCGCCACAAATTTGATATCTCCAGAATCCACCTTACTATGAAAGTATACATGGTCGATGCAAATATAATATCCAATAAGGAGTCGAAATCATATCTATATAGACTTTGTATAAATTCAAACTATTAAGCATAGCAAATATGATTTGAATGCAGAATGTCTGCTCACATTAATGGGAGATAAGAAATTAAACTAAAGATAGAATGATATAGGTGAAATCAATATAGAAAAGTACTAGAGATGTCTCATTTTTGGGTTGATCCCCATAAATTACTCAAATAAGGGTATTGAGAATGGGCTATTAATGAATATGCAAGCAATCAACTGAAGAAATCATTAGATTTCTTTCAACAATACTAACAACGTCAATCTACATCAATTTTCTCAAATTTAAGAGAACTCAATTCTACCAGATTGTAGTTTGCCAATTAGATTCCTCCTATATCTAGGTGAATCCACTAAACAAGGCTTAGACCTTTGGGTCATTGTTGATTGATGTTTCCCAAATCCTAATTGGCTTTGTCAAGAAAAATAGAGGCAATTTGGCATGATTGAATGAGTTCACCACCAATCCCACTTTACAAAAAATAAATTAATCAAATATTCTTAAGCCCATGATCAACGAAGTTTTGAGTTAATGAAGTTTGCTTCGAGCTTTGACATCTTTAGGTCCGAAGGCTGATTTATGATTTGGGTGGCTTTCACAAATCCCAAGGTGTTTGGAAATTTCTTGAACCATTGAGTTGATTTCTAGTTGTATTAAAGTTTAGATGACCATAGTCACATTTAATTTAGTCAATCTTGTAATAGTGATTTGGTAATTTCAATAGGCCAAACGTGTTTTAAGATTTATTTGCACTTTTGGTTTGTGTTTGGGAGGTCTTGGATGTGTTTTTGATATTAAGACCGAGTTTTGGATAATATTAAATTTTTTGGTATCTCGTGTGAGAGTGATCATACCCGAGGAGTGTAAACATGCATAAGGAAAGTTGGTAGGAAACACTATTGCACTAAGGCACATAATCGTGTTCATGAGATCGTCAATAGAGCTATCATGCTATGGCATGCATTCAAATGGATGGGAGCAGGCTATAAAGTCTATTGCACTAAGGCATGTTTATACACTCTCCTGCAGGTCATAATAGTGTTAAGGCTCTTATACTGTCTATCTCGTAGGGGAGGAGAGCCACATTGAGCTCTATAACACAATAGAATTGTGATTGCACTAAGCGGTGCCAACAGTAGTAAGGAGTGGCATTACATAATTTGAGTTTTATTTAACCATTTTGGAGTTCAGAGCTCAGTTTGAAGAAATGTTTGGATAGTTCTTTTTCCATTTTTGAAAGAGGGTGAGTATCTAATCTTAGATTTGGTATTTCCCAACTATTTCATCATTTATGTCATGATTTTAATCTGCATTTGGGTATTAAAAATTGAGGGTTTTTTGTCCTAAGTTCCTAAATTGTTGTTTTCTTGATTTGAGGGTCGAGTAATAATTAGATTTTGATGATTTTTGGTAAATAATTTTTTTACATTATAGTTAAACCAATTTAGAAATCAATTTTTACTAATATCGAGGGCTCGGCTTGACTTTTTGACTTAATTTTTGAATCAAAATTTAATATAGCAAATGAGTACTGATAGATTCGTATATTCACATAATATATCAAAAGCATTTCGAGGTTGTTCAAAAAGGGAAGGAGATTTTGCAAGAGTTCGTGGCATGTTTGCTTGACTTTCAAGGTAGGCTATGGTTTACTCTCTTAGAAGTTTCTTAAGTGATGATTTATTGTATCAAGTATGTTATAGCTTGGACATAGTAATTGATTTGGTGTTGGAAAGAATGACATATCTGGGTGTAATCTAGGGTGATACCTAGTTGATAGACATTATATAACTTGAATTAGTTATTTGGTTATCACATCAATCTATTTCATGTGTTATATTATACCTTGACAAATTAGTGGCCTAAGGGCACTTGTTTGAAAGAAATCTTCTTATTTTGGGAGTTTGGCCTAAGTGCATTTTTAAAAAAAGAGATATGCTTTTTTTGTTTCATATAAATATTCTTTAATATTGTGATCATGCATACATATTTGTTGTCATATATCACAAATATGCTATGATGGATACAATAAAGTGATAGAAACCTGAGGTTGATTCCGTATACTTGATGTTATTATGATGCCGATGTTAGTTCCGACCACATGCCAAGGTTAATTCTGTCTATATACCTGAGGTTGCTTTGGGGTAAACCCGAGGTCATTTTAGGAGGTATATGGACCTTGTGAGTCCTTGATGGATCCTACCCCCAACATGTCACTAGTGAAGCGCACATATACCAATATAAACATATGAACATTTCATTGCATATCATCTTATTGCATTGACTTGCACTTATCTTATATTTCTGTCTCAATGTCACTGCCCTTATTTATCGGATGATTCTAGTTAGTCGTCTTGTCCCCATCTTTCTATAGTACCTCAAATGTTCCCTAAGTCAGACCTGAGGCTTACAACAAAAAACAATAAGAAAATAATACCAGAACCAAACAACGAACCTTATTACGGTACGTTGTAGGTTCCAACGGGTCATTGGAAGTGCTCGTTGTTTCATTAGTTGAAAGCTGTCAGAAATTTTCCTAGAAACCACAAGGGGATTGTATGGACCGTGGATTGATTGAATCAGTCGTTATTTGTGGTCGTTAACATAGATTAAGAGAATTTTGAAGGAAGAATGGGGGAAACCAACGGACGTACCAAAGGTTCATTGTTTGTTACCATGGCCCATTGGATGGGTTGTTGGTTCTGCTAGTGTGTTGAAAATCTCGGGCTAAGTGTTGAACTACTCTAGGTATATGGATATACCGAGCCGGTGAATTTATGGAAGAAAGGTGTTAATATCAATTCCTAAGTATAAGAAGTTCATTACATGCAAATTATGGTCAAAGTTATCTCTAGCATAAAGTTTAGTTGAGAGCCCCTTTACAGATTGAGTGTTCGTATAAGTTCTCATAAAGGTCAACTTCAAACGACCATAGCTCTCATTTTACAAATTTTTTTGGATGATTCAGAACCTCAAATTGAAGCCCTTGAAGTCTTCTTTCCAACGCATATGACCTTGCATCAATCAGAGTTCGGAGGAAAAGGTTATGAGCTGTTTAGTGAAGCAGCAGCAGGTAACAACGAACCTTAGAACGGGCCGTTGTAGCAATCAATGACCCGTCCTGTTGGTCGTTGGAACTGCCAAATTCTAGGTCTTTTTTTGGCAGTTTGGAGGTATTTTGGTAAACCCCTATGCTTATAACTTCTAAATAACTTCATTTTGGGCTTTCTTAAGATCAGATTAAAGGGATTAACCTAGCCTAAATCCTCACCCTTCCCAAAAGATCAATAGTTGGATTTTCTCTCAAGAAATGAGCTAGGGTTCTTCTTCAACCTCATAGAATCGTCTTGGAATCTTCAAGGAAAGTCAAGGGATCATCAACCCAAGTATGTAGGGTTATGAATGGGTGTTTTCTTTCATACCCATGCCTATTCTCTATCAATTTATGAAAATCTATCAAAAATCTCATGGGGTTTTAATTCAACTTTTGTGAAAATCAAACGATTTGTTAATGGGTTATTATGATTTATGATTCACATCATATTTTATGGATTTTGATCAGATTTTACAACTAGTTTGATTATAAAATTATTGATTTTGATTTCTACTAAATTAAGCCTAATTATGTAAGATCTATGATGAATTGATTTAGGATCTTCACTTCAATTGCTTATATTTACAAGCTCAACATGATTTATGATTTGAAATATGAATTTATTCAACTACCCATCATGATTTGATTATTTACAAGTTATATGTATGATCTACAAGTATGCATGAAACCTATGATTCATAAATTATGTTTTGGCCGACTCACGGACCTTATGTCATGGCTAGTTCACGTATGTACAAGAATGCTTATGATTATCATGATTTAACTGGCACATGAATTCATGTATGTTATACTATGAGCACTATATATGTTTTGGGAGTAGTATCGAACACCGAGTAGGTTCGGGGCCAAGGTTCTTCCCCGGATCTCATAAACTACATGTCACCGTAGATATGTTGGGACCTCCTTTGTGAGTGTCTCTGGACCAAATGGCCCTTTTCATGGTGATATCACACTTTCATGGTTCTACCCTTGGAAAGGTACGGACACCCTCCCGACTAGGGTTACAAGTTGGGCTTCATGTGTGCTCATATGGGGTATGTCCGTTAAGAGAATTTCCCACTGTTCCTCATGATTTATGCATGTTTATGATTATGTATATTGGCTCAAGTAATGTTCAATAAAGATTTTCTCTTATGGTTATGATTAAAGTTATATTACGAATGTTTTTAAAATCTTAAGCCCTATGTTATATTACGATATTTATGTTATGAGCATGTTGTCCTACTCTTATGATCATTTATGAGTGTTTATATATTTTAAATGTCTGTTTTACTTACCTTGTATACTCGGTACATTTCACGTACTGACCGCATACTTTCTATGTTGTATCGTTTCATGATACACGACCCGACTCTCAGGCTTATCCCCGTCAGTAGTCAATTCAAAGTTAGCTATCAACCCTTTTGGTGAGTCCTCATGTTTTGAGGGCCATATTTTCAGTCCTTTATGTTCTTTTTGTTTTAGTTTTTCCGGGTTAGTTGGGGATGTTGTCCCATTAACCCAGCTGATATGATAGAGGCTTTTAGACTAATTGTAGTACCCAACTGTTATGTATTTAATACGTTCCACTTATCATGCTATGTTATGTTACGTTATATTTCTGCTATATCGTATTTTCAATATTCCGCTCTAAGTGATAAGAAGTTAGATGAATGTTCATGCCATGGGTCGACTTAGAGTCTCTCGGGACTCCTTGTCCCGTGTTACGATCCCGATCTACGTTTGGATCATGACAAACTTGGTATCAGAGCATTAGGTTTTGAAGTGTCCTAGGGTGTCAGAGAGACGCGTTAAGTAGAGTCTTTTTCAAGGGTGTGAAGCACGTCACACTTATGAAGAAGAGGCTACGAGACGTTTAGGAAATGTTCCCTTCTTTCATGATCTATTTCGTGCTATGAAATAACTTTCTATCCTTCTAACTCATGTATTCACACTCCAAAGAATAATGCCATTCAGTGGAATAAGAGGCGCTCTCGAGTCATTTTTCCCTGCAGTAGTTAAGAAAACCTAAGGCAGAAGAATTTGTGAACTTTATGTAAGGAACCAAAAGAGTGGGGGAGTACAGCTTGAGAAGTATGAAGCCTTCCATGATAGCCTTACAGGAAAATGGGAAGTCAAGAGATTGTGATTTTTGCCTAGCTTTGAGAAGGGGACCAATCCTCAGAATAATGACCTTTATGCTAAGAGGGAGATCATAAAGTGAAGGACCAGGTCAAGCCTTGAGTTTCAATTGTGAAGGTCCAGGATCAGTAACTATGGGAGATCGATCCACGCTTATTCAGGTATCCTTTTGTACTTCAGTCTATGTGATACTCTACTCATGTCATATGTGAAACATGTTATGCCCATGTCTAAGTTCCAAGTACTCCTTACGTGTATTCGTACTCAAATTCATAGAATGAGAAGCAACTACTTCAGATGGTGATTCCAGTCTTCTTCCATGATTCCATAATTCTCATCTTCATGTGGTGTCCCTTGTTATGTATGTAAACTCATGTCTCTTAGCATGCTCAGCTCTATGGACTTAGTCCTTAAGATTTGCCTTATCAGCTCATAAGATCGTGTTATATCAAGTATATGCACAACATAGATTTCTTGAATGATTCATGCTCATAATTTCCTTACTCTAAACCCTATGAATATTCCCCTATGATGGAAATTATGGTTAAAATGTGGACGTTTAGGATAACTCCCTATCCCTGCCATAGCTGTCAGGTATGTAGAACTTCAGAAAGCACAGTTATCAGCCAAGCCTTGAAGTGTAACAACCCACATGGTCATTTTGTGACTTTTGACCCATTTCCCTAGTTTGAACCTTTTAGTATCTTTATTTTGTTATTTATGACTTGCGGAGATGGATGACACCATTCCCAAGATGATCCAATGAAGATTGGACAACATTTTTGGTTTTTGGAAGGTTTGAAGTTTGAGAGGTTTGATCAAAGTCAATATTTTAGGTTAAAGAGCTCGAATTTGGATTCTGAAAGCTCTGTTAGTTCTTGATGGTGATTTATGACTTAGTTGGGTAGTTTTCATGGATTCTGAGGTGTTCGAGAGTGATTTGAACCTGTAGTTGAATTTATGAGCTTTGAGGAAGCTAGGTTTGACCACAATTAACTTTCGATCAAAACGACCTCATATCAGTGATTTGATGATTTCAACAGGTACGGAATGTGTTTTATGATTAAATTACATGTTTGGTTTTTACCGGAGGATTTTGGATGAGTTTCAGGTGGATTTGAACGTTTTGTGCATTTAACATGATTTAAGCATAAAATGTTACAACTCAGAGGTTCATTTTTAGTTTTTGAGATCAAAAAATTATTTTGAGGCTTTCAAAACTTTTAGCATGAATTATAGGAGTTATCTTAAAAGTTTGATGCAATTTCGATAAGTCAAGATCGGGTTTTATTACAAAAGATGAAATAATTCTTTAACGAGTAAAAATAACGTCTGACTGGGCAAACGAGCACCAAATGGAGTTTTGATTGAACGTGTAGATCCTTATAATTATTTGGGAACTATAGGAAAAGAATCATCACATTTCGAGTTCATATGATGAATTTATGACCATTTTAGTAAAAATTAAAATTGTTGGTGCAGCCCTATATAAATACCTGAACAATGTATTTTTGCAGAGACTGTGTTTATTTTGTATTTTGAGTATATTTAGAGTTCTCGAGCTCTAAATTGAGTGTTTTTTGCGGCATTCTTCTCTATTTAACAAGGGGAAAGTATCTGAACCTTAATTTGGTATTTCACCATGATTTCATCAGTTGGTTTTCATTTGCATCAAGGAATTTATTGGAGGAAAATTGAGGATTTTGTGTCTAGAGTTAAGAGACTCTATTTTGATGAATTCAGTTGATTTGAGCTTCGTTTTGGATGAAATTTCATATTTTAGTTCTTCAAATTATGGGTAACATGATTTTCAAATAAGATTCCAGTTTTGCCCTTGCGGGCTCAGGATTGACTTTTTGGGCTGGGATAGAAGTATATCAATATGGGTGTCCATGATTTTATTTTCTTATGTAGAATACATATTTGACCATATTTGATCATTCAGAAGGAATACAGAAGGGCAAATTTGTAATTTGATGCTTGAGCTTTGTTTTGAGGTAAGTAGAGATTTCTTGATTCTTTAGGATAGGAAGGAAGGAGAAGCTTAGTCCCCTGTATGTTGGGCCATATAGGAGTGTGAGACGTGTTGGAAAGGTGGCCTATGAATTGGAGCTACTAGCGGAGTTAGCTTCGGTGCATTCGGTGTATCATGTGTCCTTGTTGAAAAAATGCACTAGAGATCCATCTTTAGTGATTCCGGTTGAGGACATTGGGGTGAAGGACAACCTTACCTAGGAGGAGGTATCAGTCGAGGTCCTTGATCATCAGGTTCATAAGTTTACAAATAAGGGAGTAGCCTCGGTGAAGGTTCTGTGGAGAAATCATCTTATTGAGGGAGCTACGTGGGAGGCCAAAGTAGATAGAATGGCTGAGAACCCGTATCTTTTCCCTTCTGGCTCATTTCTAGCTTGAGGTATCAGTTTCCTCCTTAATGCTCTATTCAGTTTCATGTCAAGTTCATGTCTCTCAGTTCCTTTCATGTCTGAGCATGCACGTATGTTTCATGAATTCAGTTCAGTCAGGAATCTCAGTTCGGAGTTAATCACTCCCCTTCAATTCGAATTAGCAAAAGCAATGTTTCCTTGCATAATATGGATTCCAAACATTCATGATCTTGATGTGAATGAGTCGAATCCCATCAGTTTTTATATTTAATTGTTTAGTTTTTGGGATTGCAGTTCCTTCCCATGCCTTTTAGTATGCTTGATCTACATTCGAGGAAGAATGTTCCCAAGGGGGAGATAATGTAACACCTCAAATGTTCCCTAGGTCAGACCCGAGGCTTATAACAGAAAACAACAAGAAAATAATTTCAGAACCAAGCAACGAACTTCAATACGGTTCATTGTAGGATCCAAGGGGTTGTTGGAAGTGCTCGTTGTTTCATTACTAGAAAGCTGTCAAAAATATTCCCAGAACCTACGAGGGGATTGTACGGATCGTGGATTTATTGAACCGGTCGTTATTTGTGGTCGTTAAAGCATATTAAGAGAATTTCAAAGGAAGAATAGGGTAAACCAACGAACGAACCAATGGTTCATTGTTTGTTACCAGGGCTCACTTGATGGGTCGTTGGTTCTACTAGTGTGTTGAAAATCTCGGGCTAAGTTCGGCACTGTTCTAGGTATATGGATAGACCCGAGCCAGTGAAATTATGGAAGAAAGGTGTTAAGATCAATTCCTAAGTATAAGAAGTTCATTACATGCAAATTATGGTCATAAGGAATCTCTAGCACAAAGTTGATTTGAGAGCCCCTTTACCGATTGAGTGTTCATATAAGTTCTCATAAGGGTCATTTTCAAAAGACCATATCTCTCATTTTACTAAAATGTTTTTGTAATATTCAGCACCTTAAATTAAAGCCCTTGAAGTCTTATTTCCTACACAACTGACCTTGCATCAATCTAAATTTGGATTAAAAAGTTATGAGTAGTTTAGTGAAGCAATAGCAGGTAACAACGAACCTCAGAACGGGCCAATTTAGCAATCAACAACCCGTCCTGTTGGTCTTTGGAACTGCCAGTTCCAGGTCTTTTTTGGCAGTTTGGGGGTATTTTGGTAAACTCCTATTCTCCTAACTTCTAAATGACGTTGTTTTGGGCTTCCTTAAGGACAGATTAAAGGAATTAACCTAGCCTAAATCTTCACCCTCTCTAAAAGATCAATAGTTGGATTTTCTCTCAAGAAAGGAGCTAGGGTTCTTCTTCAACCTCTTCAAATCTTCTTGGAATCTTCAAGGAAAGTCAAGAGATCATCAACCCAGGTATGTAGGGTTATGAATTGGGGTTTTCATTCACACCCATGCCCATTCTCTATCAATTTATGAAAATATATCAATAATCTCATGGGGTTCTAATTAAAAAACTTTTGTGAAAATCTAATGATTTGTTAATAGGTTATTATGATTTGTGATTTACATCATATTCTATGGATTTTGATCAGATTTTACAACTATTTTGATTATAAAATTATTGATTTTGATTTCTACTAAATTAAGCCTAATTATATAAGATCAATGATGAATTGATTTATGATCTTCATTTCAATTGCTGATACTTACAAGCCCGCAAGCTTTATTATTATAAATAGGATTTATTCAACTACCCATAGTGATTTGATGATTTACAAGTTATATGTATGATCTATGAGTATGCATGAAATTTATGATTCATGAATTGTGTTTTGGCCGACTCACGGGCCTTATGTCATGGCTAGTTCAAGTATGTACAAGAATATTTAATATTATCATGATTTAACTATCCCATGAATTCATATATGTTATAATATGAGCACTATATATGTTTTGGGAGTAGTATAGAACACCGAGTAGGTTCGGGGCCTAGAACCTGCCCCGGATCTCATAAACTACGTGACACCGTAGGTATGTTGGGACCTCCTTTGTCACTTTCTCCGACCAAAATGGCCCTTTTAATGGTGATATCACACATTCATGGTTCTACCCTTGTCAACGTACGGATACCCTCCCAAATAGATTTACAAGTCGGGCTTCATGTGTGCTCATATGGGGTATGTCGGTTAAGAGAATCTCCCACTGTTCCTCATGATTTATGCATGTTTATGATTATGCATATTGGCTCTATTCATGCTCAATAAAGCTTTTCTCTTATGATTATGATTACGATTGTACTAAGAATGTTTTGAAAACCTTGAGCCTTATGTTATATTATGATATTTATGTTATGAGCATGTTTTCCTACTCTTATGATCATTTATGAGTTTTTATATATTTTAAATGTTTGTTTTAATTACCTTGCATACTCTATACATTCCACGTACTGACTGCATACTTTCTATGTTGTATCGTTTCATGATATAGGACCCGACTCTCAGGCTCATCCCCGTCAGTAGTCCATGCAGAGTTAGTTATCAGACCTTTTGGTGAATTCTCATGTTCGGAGGACCATAGGTTCAGATCTTGATGTGTTTTTTGTTTTAGTTTTTCCAGGTTAGATGGGGATATTGTCCCATCAACCAATCTGATATGATAGAGGCTTTCAGACTAATTGTAGTACTGAACTGTTATGTATTTTAGTACATTCCACTTATCATGCTATGTTATGTTATGTTATGTTTCCGCTATATCGTATGTTCAGTATTCTTCTCTAAGTGATAAGAAGTTCGATCAATGTTCATTCCATGGGTCGACTTGGAGTCTCTCAGGACTCCTTGTCCCGTGTTACGATCCGGGTCTATGTTCGGGTCGTGACACTTTCTTTGAGTTGGTGGACTTAAGGTATATAACCTAGCTAAGTTACATTTCATAGTTTATATGATATAGTTGTTAAACTCTAGCTTTGTCTACCTATGATGTCGACTCATGCCTATTGAGTAGAAGTCTTTTTGTAATCACACTACTCTTACTGCATCTTTTGATGTAGATCTTATCACTAGTAGGCCCAGTTGATTCATTGTTCGAGGTGATGTTATCCAAAATGTTGTTTGAGATAATTCACACTCAAAGATGTTGTACTTCATCTATATTTATTTTTTCTATCTTTACTGTTTAGATGATTTTATAAACTTTGAAACATGTATATTAAGTTTTTAGATGCTCCTGTACTGGTGACTCTAAATATTGGGCGTATTTTGATATTTTCACAGTTATATTGATACTCTATAAAAGCTTGAATTTGAGAATCTTACTTTTTCTAATTTTCATTACTTGCACATATCAACTTTTTATTCGAGTTGGGTAAAGAGTTGGATTATCTACTGGTCATTTATAGCTGGTGCCATGATCAGCCTTGTTATTTTAGGTCGTGACAATCACTTACTTATATTTCTTCACTCACACTCTTCCAAAAAGTTTGGTGTTAGAAGATGTTTAAAACACCTAACTTGGAGTAAAGATATTGGTGTTGAACTCTTGTAGGCCTCTTGGTGAGAGATCAACAAGTTGATCTTGACTAAGAATATATTTGGTAGTAATGAGATCTTGTAGATCTTTGTAGAAGGTTTTTCCTTATGAAGTGATTATCAATTTTATATGTTTTGTCCTTTAATGAAATATAGGATTATTTGCTATTTGAATTGGAAATTTTCTGTAACTGTATATTTCTATAAGCAGTTGAATATGTGCACCAACTTCTTTAAGTAGCCCTTGTATCTTGATTCATTCAGCTAATATGGTGGCAAGACTTCTATATTCTGACTCAACGGAACTTTTTGAAATAATTATTTGTTATTTGATTTTCATGATACAAGGAAATCTCTAATTTTAATGAGAAAATCAATGATTTATTTACTGGTTAATGAACATGCTGCTAGTCAACATCACAATAGATAGTGACAGAGTTTGTGTCTTTCCTAGATAATAATATCTTCCCAAAAGCTCATCTGACCTCAAGGTAGTACATATCCTATAAAAGCTGTCACAATCATTAATAGGAAGATTACAACTCCGAGATACCGAACAAATTACTTACTAGGTTGAAACTTGATTTACTTGAAAATTCTGCCAATAACTTCCATATGAGATCTCTTAGGAGCTTGTGAATACTGACTGAGGTTTTGAACTCCATAGAAATATCTGGTTAGGTCATTATTAGATATAGAAGTTTCTTTATTAACCTTTGATAGGCAATTGGATTTACAAGAGGATCATCTTTAGACTTTCTTAAACTTTCAGTTTCTTTTACACATATCATACTATTGTGTTGTCAGTTTTCCATTCACAACAATAAGTGTTGCATTGGGTTTAGCTGCAAATAATCTCATTTCTAATATAGGTTCAAGTGAGTGTTTTCTCTGGTACATTATAGTACCTTGCCTTGACCTAGAAAATTCAATAGCAAGGAAATATTTAAGTTCTCCAAGATCTTTCATTTTGAAAGATTGTTGTATAGATCCTTTTTGTTTCTTTAGTTAATTTTAGTCTACTTATAGTACTTATTATATCATCCACATATAGTATAACAATAGTTATTTCTTATGTGCTTCTTTTAAAAAATAGAGAATGATCATTTGACTATGTTCAAACTAGAATTGTAGTAGGACTTCTATCAACTTGACTTTCCATTGCCTAGGGGTTTATTTTACACAATACAAGAATTTAATAGTATACAACATGGTTCTGCCTACTTTTGATTTTGAAATTCTTGAGGTAGATACATATAGATCTCATCATTAAGATCACCTTGCAGGAAGACATTATATACATTCATTTTATATATAGGTCACTTTTTTGAGGAAGTTAGAACTATCCAAGTCTTACCAGATTCATCACTAGTGAAAATATTTCTTGATAATCAATACCTTTCTATTGACTACAACCTTTTTCCACTTGCCTTCACTTGAACCTTTATATTTCACCATTTATTTTGTATTTACTCTTATAGATCCACTTGCATCCTATAGGAATCTTTCCTTTTGACAGTGACACTACATCCCAAGTGTGGTTGTTTTCAAGGGATTATATTTCTAATTGCGTTGCTTCTATTCATCTAGATCTTAATAGCTTCTAAATAAATGGTAAGTTCAACCAAGTAGGATGGAGCAACTATGTAAGATTTATAGTAAGGAGCCAATTTATCATAAGTTATACTTGTCAATAGAGAAAGGAACCTCTTTGTGTACATTTAATGACACAAAGCCTTACATCCACACATTTGGATCTGTACCTCTAACTGGGTTTCTAGTGTTATAAGGGACTATAAGAGCACGTGCAAATTCAATTGAAGTATCAACTTGAGGATAGCCATATGAATGAGTGCTTGTATAGGATCAGGTGAATTGTTAATATGATCCTATTGATCTTCAATAACTGGTTGAGATATTGGAAAGTTGGTTAAGACTATAAGTGTAACACCCCAAACTTTTCTAGGACTAGAATCTGGAATTAGAATTTAATCAACAAAAAAATCTAAAAAAAATTTCAGAATGACTCGTTGCATGAGTTGTGGCTTGAACTAACGGGTCGTAGGGAGATTCGTGGTAAGGTTCTAAAATTCAACTTCCCAGACCACAAGTCCACACCACGAGGCATGGTGAGTGGGTATGACTCATGTTCATGAGTCGTGGCCAGCATCTGTGGAGTCAACCTTGATGTGATGAGTCACTTTACGATTCATTATATGGTGTGACGAGTCGTGGTTCAGAGTCGTAGGATGGAGGATCAGAGGAGGGGTGAAGACTTTCCACTGACCACGAGTCATAGAACGACTCATGGTACCTAGTGATGAGTGGTAGTGAGACCTATTGTTTGGAGGTTCAGAGAACTAAGGAAAAAGGTCTTGCTTGTGATGAGTAGATATCGCGAGTCATGGTAGGCTGGTACAACTTGTGGTACGAGTCGTGATGACTGCCAGTAATTTTGTAATTATGTTTTCTTAGGGGTATTTTAATAAATTCCTAAGCTTCTAATCTCTGAGTGACGTCATTTTTGTTTGCATAAAGAGTGTTTTAAGGGGTTTTAACCTAGCTTAGGTCCTTACTCTAATAACTACAATAGATTTGAAATCCTCTCTACAGATCAAGGGTAAGGTTCCTCATCAATTTCTCTCCCAATCTTCTTAGGTGTTCAAGACAAGCTTAGTCATTCAACCTACGTATGTAGGGCTGTGAATAGGGGGTTTTTTCCATACTCATGTCCTTTCAAAATTGAAATCATGATTTTCACCCCCCATGCCCAAAATTTTTAATTCTAGGGCTTTATGCAATTGTGGTTGAATTTTTTCATGTTCCTATATGAAATCGGTCTTCTCATGATTTAATTTACGTTACTATGATTATGATTGCATGTCCCTTATCAGTTTCCTTATGGATCTAGATATCTCAAGTCTCAAGTATGAATTTATGAACTTCTAGGGTTTGATTCAAAATGCATGAAATTCTGTGATCCTCTTATGATTTCAATTCTCTTAAGATTCAAGTTATCAATTATGATTATGATGCATGTTTTCTACTAGAATTGCTCATGAATCCATGATTTACAAGAAAGGTGATTTTACCATATTATGCATGATTTTCACGAAATTCAAGTCTATGTATCATGGTCTATCTTTGGCACTATTTTCATGGCTAGCCCACGTATGTTGACATATTATGAATTTCATGATATAAAATAGCCATGTAAATCCATGTTTCATGATTATGATATGAGAACTATATATATTTTGGGAATTGTATTTAACACCGAGTAGACCGGGGTTATAGCTTACCTAGGTCTTAGAACAACGTGCCAAGGTAGCCATGATGGGGTCCTCCAAGAGAGTATCTTCCATGCCTGGATGGGCCACCCATGAGTGATATCACACCTTTTCATGGTCCTACCCTTGGAATGTTATGGATACCCTCCCGACTAGGGTTTTATAGGTTGGGCTCCATGTATGCTAACTGTCACAACCCGAGCTGAGACTCCAAATCTAGACATGGAACCTATAAACATGAATGGCTCAAACCTAACCCCTGATACATATATAGAACGACTTAAGAGCATAATGAAGCGCGAATTAACACAAGCATGGATAAGAAGAAGTCTAAGTACCATAAAACATAAGCACATGCGATAATTATCACAACACTGAGTCACAAAACGGAACATGCTAAGTCAATATCTGAAAGCCTCTACTATTTGATGAGATGCTCAGATAAGCCCCCGGCTAACTCCAAGTCTCAAACTAAAACAAAACATAACAAGCATAAATTGATAGATGTCCTTGGATGATGAGGACTCACCCAAAGCGGGGTGGAGCTGAACTGAGAGAGTGCAAGCTAGTGATGAGACTGGGAGAGATCACCTGAACCTATATCATGAGATTATATAACATAGAGTATGTAATCAGTACTTTGAATGTACTGAGTATGTAAGGTAAGTTAAACATACTAGTAAAACATTATTTGAAATCATGAATATAAATCAAGAAAGCTCATGAGAGAAAGGACTGCATGCTAAAAGCTATAAATCTGAGGTATACATGTTCATAAGCTATTCATCGTAATCTGAATATAATGACTCAAAGTTTAGAAATAGAAATCATATAACTTATCATGCTTGAAATCATAAGAGAATTCTCATAAACTGATCAATGGGTCAAATATGCTATAAAACCTAATATCATGAGTCCTGAACATGACTAACTGAAATCATGAGGAATAATGAGAGACTCGTCATAACCAATAACCATCATGTATGAGGGCATGATGATCCAACTTCTTGACCACATAGAAGAGTGTCACGACCGAACAGAAGCCCTGATCGAGACACAGGACAAGGAGCCCCGAGAGACTCTAAATCGACCCATGGCATGAACATACATCTAACTCAACTACTAAAACAAGAGAGTCAACCGAATAATCTTAGCGAAAGTATAAAATAAACATAACTTCATAATACACAATCTGAAGCTGAATACACCCTATTGTCTGAAAAGCCTCTAAACATGATGAGTTGATGAGATAAGACCCCAACTTACTCGAATAAGCTGAAAAAAGCAAATACATAGAGAAATTTGGAAAAGAATGGTCCTCGGGAAATGAGGACTCTCCAATAAGTGTAAGATGCTAACTCTGAAGACTGGCTATGAATGGGACTGAGTCTGAGCGCCGGGTCTTGGAAAAGACCCCAACTAACTCGAATAAGCTGAAAATGGAAAATACATAGAGAAATCTAGAAAAGCACGGTCCTTGGGAGATGAGGACTCACCAACGACTGTAAGATGCTAACTCTGAAGACTGGCTATGAATAGGGCTGAGTCTGAGTGTTGGGTTCTGTACCATGAAATGATACATCATAGAGTATGCGGTTAGTACATGAAATGTACCGAGTAAGCAAGGTAAGTAAAACCGCTTAAATAAGTAAAATCATTTGAAGACATGCATAATGTAAAACATAATCCATAAGAATTTGAGAGTAGGGCTTGCATGCATTCTTTCTAAAATCATGATCTCATCATAACATAACATATATCATAACTGAATCGATTGACTCAAAGCTGAAATCTGATATTTATAAGTAAAACTGAAAATGATATTTATAAGTAAAACTGAAAATCAAGTCAAACATGTTTAGAACATGTACCCTTGTATAAATCTCAAGAATGATGAACATGCATAACTAAAATCATGAGGAACAATGGGAGACTTCTCTTTTAACCGACATACCACGATAGAGCTTACGTGGTCCTACCTATCACACTTAAGTGGGAAGAGCCGTCCAAAGCCTTGCCAGGGCTAGGGACGATACCATGATATCGACATCAAGCTCGTGGCCCAATGGGGTAGGGGATAACTCACAAGGGAGGTCCCAAAGTAATATATATAAGAATCAACCTATGTTGGCACGTATTTCTGAGGCATAGGGTGATCGACCCTTAACCTACTCAGTGCTAGACACTACTCTAAAAAACATGCATATGTTCTGCCTAGTTTTTCAATGAAGCTTACATCGTCAATTAATGTAGCTGAATAATCAAATACATCTCAAATCAGAAATCATGCATATGACAAGCTTTAGCTCAAAACATACCACAAGCTGAAAGATAATTGGGAGTCTTCGCTCCAAAACCATGTGGTAAGCTTAATTCAGGAGAATCATAAATCATACTTGAACATGTGGGCATTTCCCAATACCTTAGCATGATAGGAAATACTCAATTCATTTTGAAAACATGATTATAAACATGGGTAGCTTGAAAATATGCTTTTCATCATAATATCTCATCATAATCATGCATTCATCACAAATATCATCCTTCATGAACTTTCTATAATTGGGCATTTTGATTTAGTAAACTTAGAACATGATATTTCATTGAAAATAGCATAAAACTTGCCCATGAATCGTAATTCAATAGTATATACATATTTGAATCATACCCTTGTAAGGAATTAGGAATTTCATGCATTGGGTTAAAACCCCATAGATTTGGCATCAAAATTCATGATTTATAGAGGGATTGGGCATGGGTGTGAAAGGGATTCACCCATTCATAACCCTACGTACCTGATTGTAGCTGATTCATACACTTCTTTGATTCACCAAGAGGAATTGAAGAGAATTTGAAGAAGAAAAAGCTTGATCACCCCCTTTAACCTTCTATCTATGCATGCATGAATGAAAATGGCCTAAAATGAACTTAACCCTCTTAAAAGTCCTCATTCATAACTTAAAACGACGTAGTTTAGGACTTCTTAGGAATTACAGAAAAGCCCTTATTAAATTTGCAGAAATTAACTGCCAGTTAGTCCCTACGAGGGACACGACGACTTGTCACCTCTGGCCATGACTCGTGGCATCGTTCGTCAAGTACACTGCTCATCAAATCATCTGGGCTCATCACGATTAACTTCACAATTCGTTACTGGCGACCATGACTCGTGGGCACCACTCGTCATGTGCACTGCCTTCCTCTTTTCCTTTCTCAATCACCACTTCCCACGACTGACCTAACGAGTCGTGGGGACTGACCACGACTCTTGGTCAAGTCCGTGGGGATCTAAATTACAAAATTTAAACTCACTCCTGAGCCTCATCACGAGTCACATCACGACTTGTGGTATGCTCCCACGGGTCACCTCACGAGCCATTCTGTGTCCTGATGCCAGTTTTAAATTTTTCTCCGTTTCAACTCCCCGGTCTGATCTTTGGACTTTCGAGGTATTACAAGGAGAGCCTTCCTAAGCCTTGCCAGGGCAAAGAACGAATGAGGTGTGATATCACGGGTGTGCCCTCAGATAGGGGAAGGACTCTCTTGAGAGGTCCTAATAAAAATATTCTACATTGGATCATAGTGCAATGTCCACGGTCCTCAGAATCCATGGCCTACTCGGTGCTAGACACTACTCCTAAAGCATGCATATTTCTCAGTTGCACCCCATAAAATGTCAATGATTAGTAAGCATACGCGTGTACTTGTGATGAGTAAGAAGAGCTTAATGCATATGGAAAAGGCCTCCGAAGTAGGGTCGGGCAAGACTAGGCCGCGAAGGGCCAGTGTAGTGTGCTAGGCCCACTGGCACAAGGAGGGGCGAGACACGAGGCTGCTTCGGCACTTTGGGAGGTGCGGGGAGGCCGCCTGCCACCTCCCAAAGTATATATAAGTACTTCCATATCATTTGAATCATTTCACAAATGATGCTCACAGCTAGGGACTAAGGGAACAAGCAAATTTAAATCATTTTTTGTCCTATTACTCTATCAAACGTCGTCCAATCTCAAATTAATTTCAGGTATCGAGTTCTAGGCCTACATAAAGCATTACTACATAGTTATTTCTTAAAAATTCGCTCAGCAAACCGGAACTCCTCCGAGCAAAAGTTGTCAGAATTGCTCCAAATTGATTCCTACTCCATCACAGGCATTAGGCAAGCATTTCTCCCTTCTGAACTCTCGGGAAACTATATATTTTTGGTTGAATTATTCAAAGTTTGGTTATAGTAAATTATATTATCGAAAGTTATCAATATTTATTGTGTTTAGTATTGAAACTACTCCTATTTTCTCAGTATAAAGGTTAAAGTTGGAAAGAATCGCCGATTGCAAGTTAAACCTCGCAAGTTAAATAAAAAGTCAGCATTCGTGGTATGCTAAGGAAAATCCTTTCGGCAAGTTGATCCTATCATGTCATAATACAATCTAGACTCTCGTATGAACGCCAAAAGCATCATTATTGTGGTTAGCTGTTGTTATTAGTCTAAGATTAGTGTTGCCATTTTAGATTGGGATTGACCCTACCCTATATAGCCTTCCGTGACCAACCCCAGGGTTACTAGTTGTGTCCTCACCTGTAGAGGCTATATGACGTTGCTCCAAGAAGCGATATTTCGTCCAATGGGGTGATGTAGAGGCCCAAGGGCCATCTTACAGTCCATTCCATAGCTGGACTATTATGTTCATGCCGTATCGGTATCACTGCACCTCGTAGAGCCTGGTGCCCATGGTGCAGTTATTAGGAGTCCACAGGACTTAACAGGACTTAGACACAACTAGAGATCAGGAGCCGAGCGGCCTCAGCTGCAGCATCCAGGGGACCAGTAAGACGGCTATGCTACTGTTGACTCATTTTGACCTTGTTAGGGTATATAGATTGAGTGTACTGTCAGGGCTTATGGGAGCCCCGCGCAGGCTATTCTATGCTGTTGTACCTTCTAGGCTTATTAGCTAGTAAGGTTCTTGTTTGCACTATTTATTGTTAGTTGTATAACAGGTTATATGGTTATATCAGGTTAACTCTCTATCCCTCCTATTGAACTATTTCAGTTCCATTATTAGTATTTCTCGGGCCGTTTTCATTTTTCTGCCTTACATATTCGGTATATATTATACTGACGCCCATCTTTGGGGCACTACATTACTTGCATGATGTATGGTTAGACACGGCTCAGGACCTCCCTAGTCATCAGCCGAGTCAACAGTCTGATCAGCTCCTTTTCCCTCAGTGTTGTTAGTTAGAAGGTTTGTCCTTTTGTTGTACGCTTTATGGGTAGGTTACGACCTCGCTTCACCATTACTCCACTCTTAGAGGCTTGCAGGCTACAGATTCCCAGTATCAGTTTTTTGTTGGCCGTGTGGGGCCTATGTATGTTTTCCTTTTGGTGTGATGGCCATGTGGGGCCTAGTATAGTTATTAATTAGAAGCCTTGTCCACTATAGTATAGTTTTGATTGCTGGTTTCCATTATGAGATAAAGTAGGACAAAGATTGTTGTCTTGTCGGCCTGCATAGGATTCCTTGGTACTTATTAATGTTTGTTAGCTATTTTTCTTTTACAGGTCGTGTAATGCGGGCTTATCGGTCTGACGCTTTGTTTACAGCCGAAATATAGCTCGTCGTTTTCTTTATTTGAAGAGTAGGCATGCACCATAATGGTGCATGTTTAGTCAGGTCCGTTCAGATCCCGCATGGCACTGTGTGTCACTCATGTCTCCCAAGGTGGGGTGCGACAAACATGGTATTAGAGAAGGTCATATCCTAGGGAGTCTGCAAGCTGTGTCTAGTAGTCTTGTCTATGGGTGTGTTGTGCACCACATTCCATAGACACGAGGCTACAAGGCATAATAGTATGGTTACCTTTATTTCTTCTTCGCCGTGTTGTAGAGCTATGTTGTATAGAGTTGAGTCCCTAAGCTTACCTACAGAGAAATGTCGGACACGCGATAGACTACAACCGGTCGGATATTTGATGCCGCGGAAGGACATGGAACTAGTAGGGTGCCCCAGCCAGAGCCAGCCCGATCTGGGAGGGCAATAGGGAGATTTCATCTAAGTCTCTCAGTAGCTCACCATGCCAGGAGTCTCCCAAGGCAGCGGACGTGTCGGCACCACTACCAGCTGCTCCAATACCTATACCATCAGATCAGGAGGTTAGGAGCGCTATCTATATGTTAGCAATGCATGATGGCCACTTAACCACTTATGGTTCCAAGTGGTTGCTGAGTCTTCTAAAGGACCTGGGAGTTCAAGGGTCAGGGAGTTCCTTGCCCTAAGTCCCCCGTAGTTTACAAGGACAGATTGGGAAGAGGACCCTTAGGACTTACTGGACAAGTTACAATAGATTTTTAAGGTTATGCATGCTACACCCGCATAGTCGGTTGAGTTAATGGTGGCTTCAACTATGGGACATAGCAGTTGTTATGGTAAGAGAGCCGGGAGGTCCCTAGGTAGAGAGGCTCCCCCTCCGAATTGGCCCAATTTCTCAAAGGCCTTCCTAGATAACTACTTGCTGCGAGAAATTAGATAGGCACGGGTAGATCAACTTGTGAACCTGAAGCAGGGTTCAATGAGTGTTCGAGAATATGCTATGAGATTTAATACCTTGGCAAGATATGCACCAGCTTTTGTAGACACTATGCCAGCCAGAGTGCATTGATTTATTATGGGGCTTCTTCCAATGTACGTGGATACTATGTAATAGTTACTGGGAGGATATGGACATTGCCCACATTTAGATTTTTCTCAGAATATTGAGGGTATAAGGCAAAATGGTTACAACGGGAGATAGAAAGTGCAAATTAGGAGTTGCTCCATAGGGCCAGACCTAGTGACATGTAGGAAGAATTTCAGGGCAAACCTAGGCCACGAATATCAGGAAGGACACCCAGACCCCCGCCTCCACAGCAGCAGAAGAGTGGTAGGTCAAAACCGCTGAGGGCGCTTAGGGCCCAGAGAGGTCACGGGCATCAGGTTCTCAACAGTAGAGGGGGTCAGATCAAAGTAGGCCTATCATGCCATCTTGTGCTCTTTGCAGTCCACGACCTCTTGGGACATGCAGGTATGGTTCAACTGCTTGTTATACTTGTGGACAAGAAGGTCACATGATGAGGGATTTTCCCCAAATAGAGGCAGGGTAATCGGGATCGACAGGACAGATATTTAGTAGGGTCACATGCCCTAGCACCTTCAGCAGGGCGCAGGCCCTCAATTTCAGCCGATAGAGGCTGAGGCAGGTCAGGGGCATCTTGTTCAGGCAGCGGTCCAAATCACACTTATGCTTTATCAAGTGGGCGACGGGAGTCGAGTCGTCACCGGATTTTGTGACAGGTATGCTGGACATTTTCTCTCACCAGTTTATTTTTTGATAGACTCAGATTCTACTTTGTCATAGTGTTACCCTATTAGTGGCCCGGAAGTTTAGTATAACACCAAAATTGCTCTAGCGACCCTTTTAAGTATCTACACCCATCAGTGATTCTATCATAGCAAAAAAGGGTCTACCGGGGTGTATGGTAGAGGTCGCTGGTCGCCAGAATTTAGTAGATTTAGTGAACTTCAGAAATGATTGAATTTGATGCAATTATGAGTTTGGACTAGATAGCGCCGTGTTATTCCAATAAAGAGGCCGACCAAGATAGTCCGATTCCACTTTCCAGGGAAGGTAGCGCGAGAGTGGAAGGGAAGTGCAGCTACACCAAAAGGTAGGTTCATATCCTATCTTTGGGCGAGAAAAATTAACAAAGAAAGGGTTGTATATCATATTGTCGTGGTTTAGGATATGAGAAGAATCCCACTCTTCAGTCCATTCCAAGTGGTCAATGAATTTCGCATGTGTTTCCCGATGAACTTCCCCGGCATTCTCAGAACGGGAAATCGATTTCTCTATCGACTTGTTACTAGAACTCAGCCTATATCCATCCCTCCGTACCGAATGCCCCAACCTGGAATTGTGAGAATTGGAAGGAGAAGTTGGAAAGATCTGTTAGATAAGGGCTTCATTAGGTAGAGTACATCACTATGGGGTGCGCTAGTGTTGTTTTTGAGAAAAAAAGATGGCTCTTTCTGCATGTGCATAGACTACTGGCAGTTAAATAAAGTTACAATTAAGAATAAAATAACTTTTCCCAGGATAGATGACCTGTTTCATTAGTTACATAAGAAATATTTATCTAAGATCGACTTAAGGTGAGGGTATCACTAGTACGGGTTCGGGAGAAAGATATCCCGAAGACAGCTTTCATGACCAGTTATGGTCATTTTGAATTCCTAGTCATGTCATTCGGATTGACGAATTCTTCAGCGATGTTCATAGATCTGATGAATAGCATCTTTAGGCCGTATTTAGATCTGTTTGTGATAGTATTTATCGATGACACTCGTACCTGCTCAGAAGCAAAAATAGAAATCATTTAGGCAGTACATCAGACTCTTAGAGATCGTTAGTTGTATGCAAAAATTTTCTAATGTGAGTTTTGGTTGAGTTTCAGCCTTCTGGGCCATTGTATCAAAGGCCAATATTTAGGCTGATTCGCGTAAAATTGAGGCGGTAAAGACATGGCCTAGACCTACAACCCAATGGAAGTTTGCAGTTTCCTAGATTAACCGGGTATTATTAGAGGTTTGTAAAGGATTTATACCCTGTCAGCAAACTCCTTAATTTCTTGCACTGATTGCAAAAGCAGCCAAATTCTAGTGGACTGAGGCCTGCGAGTAGAGTTTTTAGGATCTGAAAAACAAATTAACGTCGGCATCGGTGTTAGCCTTGCCAAAAGGTTTAGAGGGTTATGTTGTATACACAGATGCTTATGGGAAGTTGCTTAGATGCGTCCTAATGAAGCAAGGTAAGGTGACTGCTTATGCTTCAAGGTAGCTTACGAAGAAGAACTATCCCACTCACGATCTGAAATTAGTTGGAAGTAGTTCACGCCTGAAAATCTAGGAGACATTACCTGTATGGGGTGCACGTTGATATTTTTACTGATCATAAGAGCCTCCAATACTTCTTCACACTTAAGGAATTGAATTTGCGACAACAAAGTTGGTTAGAGTTGCTGAAGGATTACGATGTGAATATTTTATATCACCCAGCGAAAGCCAACATTGTAGAAGATGCACTTAGCCGCAGATCTATAGGAAGCGTGGCACATCTGAGGCTAGAATAGCGAGAAATAGCTCAAGAATTGCACTGGTTGAAGCCAGCTTAGCCCTCCAAATTGTGGACACAAAGGATAATGGGGCTTGGTTCAGAATACCAAGTGTATCATCCCTGGTGGTGGAAGTGAAAGAGCGACAGTATGAAGACCCTAACCTGGTACAACTCAGAGATAGGTGAGTTAGCGACATTCGAATTGACAAAAGACGGGGTCTTGAGATTTAAGGGTCTCCTCTGCGTTTCAAATGTGGCAGAAGTTCGCCAGAAGATCATGGAAGAGGTATATTATTCCCTTTATTCTCTTCACCAAAGTTTAACAAAGATGTATCATGACATAAAAGAAATGTATTGGTAGCCAGAATGAAAAGGGTGTAGCAGAATTTGTAGCACAATGTCCTAACTGTCAGCAGGTAAAGACCTAAAATCAGAAGCCTGGCAAATTAACTCAGGATATAGCAGTGCCTATGTGGAAATGGGAAGCGATCAACATGGACTTCGTGGCAGGGTTACCTCGTACCAGTACACCGATTCTATTTGGGTCATTGTCAATAGGTTAACAAAGTCAGCTCATTTACCAGTCATGACTACCTTCTCCGTCGAGGACTATGCTGAATTGTATATTAAAGAGATAGTCGGACTGCATGGTTTCCTTGACTCATTATTTTGGACAGGGAGCACAACTCATAGCTAGATTCTCCCGAAGTCATTTCATAAAGGATTGGGGACACAGGTTAATTCAAGTACAACATTCCATCCTCAAACAGACGGTTAGGCAGAATGCACGATTCAGGATGCCCAAGATATGTTGTGGGCATGTGTGTTAGATTTCAGAGGAATTTGGGATGAATATTTACCCCTTATCGAATTTGCATTCAATAACAATTATCATTCTGCAATTCAGATGGCGCCTTGCGAAGCCTTGTGGCGCGGTGAAAGAGGTCTCCTCTATCGGGTGGTTCGAGGTAGGGGAGTTAGAGTTAGTTGGACCTGATATGATCCACCAGTCAGAAGAGAAGGTAAAACTCATTAGAGAGTGCTTGTTAACAACCCAGAGTCACCAAAAGTCTTATTCCGATGTATGATGTAGAAACTTGGAATTTGAGGTTGACGATTGGGTGCTTTTGAAGGTTTCGCCCATAAAGGGTGTGATGAGGTTCGGTAAGAAGGGAACGCTTAGCCCCATATTTATTGGCCCGTATCTGATCCTCCGAAGAATAGGCCGAGTAGAATATGAGCTAGAACTACCTCTAGAGCTAGAATCTATCCACCCAGTCTTTCACGTGTTGATGTTGCGGAAGTGTATAGGAGATCCATCACGAGTGGTGCGCTGAAGACGTTTAGGTCACCGAGGATCTATCCTACGAAGAAGTTCCAGTTGTCATACTAGATCGGCAGGTTCGCAGGTTAAGAACTAAAGATGTAGCCTTTGTTAAGGTATTATGGAGGAACAAGAATAAAGAAGAGACGACCTAGGGAGCCAAGGATGACATGAGGTCTAGATATCCTCACTTGTTCCAATATTGATCTAAACTATGTAGTTATAGGTGTTGTTTTCATTCAGTTATTATTTTACTACTTGTGTTATTGGTACTGTTAGCTAGCTACCTCTTTGTGATGAAATATTTGTTTACAGCATCCTGAGGCACCTATGTTGGGCTTTTCTGCGTATCAGGTTTTCTGGATAGTCCATATTACAAGGGACACTTTCCAAAATTTTTCTAAATCTTGGCTAAGAAGGCTAACTTTTTATAAGCCTAAGGATGAAATCGAGAACGAATGTTCCTAAGGGGGAGGGGAGGATGTTACACCCCGTAAAATGTCAATGATAAGTAAGTGTATGCGTGAACTTGTGATGAGTAAGAAGAGATTAACGCATGTGGAAAAATCCTAGGAAGTAGGGTTGGGCAAGACTAGGGCTGCGAAGGGCAGCAAGGACGCGCCTCTCGCCGGCAGTGGCATTGGCCAGCGCAGCGCACCAAGCCCACTGGCGCAAGAGGCGCGATGCAGGGCTTCCTTGGTGCTTTGGGCGCGCGGTCTCCCCTGCCACCGCCCCAAGCATATATAAGTACTTCCTCCTCTCATTTGAAATCATTTCACAAATGATGCTCACGCCGAGACAAAGGGAACACGCAAATTTCAATTATTTTTTGTCCGATTACGCTACCAAACACCAACCAATCTCAAATTAACTTTGGATAACGAGTTCTAGGCCTACGGGAAGCATTACTATGGAGTTATTTCTCAAAAATTCGCTCAGCAAATCGAAAATCCTCCAAGTAGAAGTTGTCAATTGTTCCAAATTGATTCCTACCGGTCACAGGCATTAGGTTAGCATTTCTCCCTTCTCGAACTCTCTAGAAACTATAGATTTTCGGTCAGAATTATTCACTGTTGGGTTATAGTAAATTTTATTATTGAGTTATTGGATATTTGTCGAGTTTAGTATTGAAACTAGTTCTATTCTCTCAGTATAAAGGTTAAAGTTGGAAAGAATCGTCGATTGCAAGTTAAACTCACGCTAAATCAGAAATCAACATTGGAGGTATGCTAAGGCAAATCCTTTCAGCAGGTTGTTCCTGTCATGTCATAATACGATCTAGACTCTCGTAAGAATGCCAGAAGCATGATCATTGTGTTTAGTTGTTGTTATTAGTCTGATATTAGTATTTCCTATTTAGATTGGGATTGAACCTACCTTGTATAGCCTTCCTTAACCAACCCTAGGTCACTAGCTGTGTCGTTGCCTACAGAGGCTACGACGTTGCTCATGAGCGATATGTCATCCCAAGGACGGTGAGGCCCAAGGGCCATATTATAGTCCATTCCATGACTGGGCTATTATTTTCATGTCAGACAGCATCACCGACTCGTCGAGCCCGGTGCCCAGGGTGCAATTATCAGAGTCCACCGGACTCAGACGCAACTACATATCAGAGCCAAGTGGGCTCAGTTGCCGACCCAGGGGACTGGTAGGACGACTATAGTTTCCTGTTGACTCATTTTGACCTTGTTAGGAGTATATAGATTGGAGTGTACTCGTCAGGGATTATGGGGGCCCAGGTGGGTTATTCTGTGCTGGTTGTACCTTCTGGGCTTATGGGGCCAGGTAAGGCTCTTGTTTGCACTATTTATTGTTAGTTGTACAGTAGGTTGTGCTGTTATATCAGGTTAATTCTCTATCCAACCTACCGAATTGTTTCAGCCCATTATCAGTATTTGTCAGTCATTTTCATTTGCTTCCTTATATATCTGGTACATATTGTACTGATGCCCATCTTTGGGGTGCTACATCATTTTCCTGTAGGTACGGTTAGATGCAACTCTGGACTTCCCTAGTCATCAGTTGAGTCAGCAGTCCGACGCCTCCCTTTTTGCCTCTCGAGTTGTTAGTTAGAAGGTTTGTTCTTTTGTTATATAGTTTATGTGGCTAGGTCGGGGCCCCTGTCTTGACCATTATTCCACTCTTACATGCTTATAGGCTATAGATTCCCAATATTAGTTTTGTTTTGGGTCATATGGGGCCTAATATGTTTTCCTTTTCATGATGGCCGTGTGGGGCCTAGTATAGTTATTAGTTAGCATCTTTGCCGCCTAAAGTATAGTTTGATTGCTGGTTTCCATTATGAGATAACTAGACAACATGGTGGTCCTGACGCATCGCATAGGATCCCTTGGTACTGCTGCTTGTTGGTTAGCTGTTTTTCTTTTACAGGTAGCTATGCGGACTTGCTCGCCGGGGCTGTGTTTATCGCAGAGATATAGCTCGTCATTTTATTGATTAATATAGGCGTGCACCAGAGGTGCATAAGCCCAGTTAGGTCAGTTCACATCCCAGTATGGCACTAGGTGCAAGTTATTCCTCCCAAAGTGGGGTGTGAAATGCTCATATAATCATATTCTTAAAACTTAGCTTAAATTTGAATATTTAGGAGTATTGACTAAAATATCTCTTTAAACCGATCTTATATGCCTTGGCTAAAATCATGATAAACATACTTAACTTGCATGGGATCGCCCAAATAATAGAGTCATACATACATGAAATAAGCTTCGTAATTTTGAATTCATGAAATCATAAGTTAAAAATTCATAAACATGCATACATACTAGATAACCCATCATGCTTGAAATCGTGGAATCACAAGATTGATCTTCATAAAACATGCATAATGGGGCATAATTTCTAATAATCAATAAAAATTTATAGTTAAATTGAAGGTAAAATCTTCCCCAATTTTTCTTAAATCATACATTGACACATGAGGAGATTGGATCCATAGACATAGCATGGATATTTGCATGGAATTGGGTTAAAACCCTAGAATCTTAAATACACTCAATTGAAAACGTGAATTCATGAATTGGAGAAGGACTCAATAGGAAGATGGAAGAAATCCCCATTCATGGCCCTCTATATACATGGGTAAACTGATTTCTGGAGCTGGTCTTGAAAGCCCAAGATAACTGGAGGAGAATTGGAGGAGGAACTTGATCTTGTAGGAGGATTTCAAATTAAATGAAATTATCGGAGAATAATGTCTAACGCTATATTAAACCCTTTTTAAGACAATCTAGAATGCTTAAAATGACATAATTTAGGAATTAAGCACTTAGGAATTATGAAAACACCATTAATGATTCGACAGGAAATTACACATTACAAGACTCAATAAGGGATAGGACGACTCATTGTGACTTGATGGGTCATTCCTTTGACCCCGTTGCCACTGGCAACTTCTTTGCTCCATTCTTGATCTTTTCACTCGATGATCCACTTAATGAGTCGTTAGGGGGCACCCACGACCAGTCTCTCAATCCGCTATGAACACTAGGATTCAATACTTTCTCCATCACTGTACACTTAATGGGTCAAACGACAACTCGTGGGGAGTCCTAACGACTCATCATTCCACCCATCATGACTTACAGAATATAACTTTTTTTCCAGCTTGGCATCACCTAACGAGTCATGGAACGACTCCTTAGGTCACTTGACGAGTCACTGAACAACTCATTTTGTGACCTGGTACAAATTTCCCTATTTTCTTTGTTTCAACCCTCGTGTCTGATCTTAAGGACTTCTGGGGTGTTACATTGAGAATTCCCTTGGGAACATTCGTTCTCAAATGTAGATTAAGCATACTAAATTTTTGGGATGGAATTTCAATCGCAAAACTGAACAATTATAGATGAAAACTGACGGAGTGACTGACTCCAGACTGATATACATAACTAAACTGAATTCATGAAACATACATGCATGCTATGATATGAAATAAACTTAGAGACATAATCTTGACGTGAAATTGAATAGATTACCGAGGAAGAAACCGGTACCTCATGTTGGAATTGAGCGGGAAAGGAAAGATGCGGGTATTTAGCCATAATATCTACTTCGGCTTCCTGCGTAGCTCCTCAACAAGTTGATTCCTCCAAAAAAACCTTCACTGAAGCTACTTTCTTGTTTCACAAATTTTGAACCTGACAATCAAGGATTTCCACCAAACCTCCTCATAGGTAAGGCTATTCATCACACCTATGTTCTTTATTGGAATAACTAAGGCTGGGTCTAATGTGCCAAGGATTTTAGCGACACTTTCGGACGCTTAAAACTAAGAAACAAGAACATTACGGGTATGTTTATGTAGGTATGATGCGTTTGTATTAATGTCGTAAGAAATAGGTTTGGAAGTGAAATGGGAAAATTAATGTTGAAAACAACTGAACAGGAGGCTACTAGGTACTTCACGAGTCGTTGGCACTTAGCACAAATCGTTGCTGAGTTCGTGGGAAAATATCAAGTTTTGAAGATGAAAGAACACTGTACTTAATGGATTGAAGTCACGACTCGTTACATCTGGTAACGATTCATGAAGCATGTCGTGAAGAATGGAAGAAAAATTCTTAAAGAAATAGCCAATGGAGATAACGGATGACATCATGAGTCGTTAGCTAACTAAATGACTCGTTGGGAGATCACTAGAACCAATCGTAGGATACACTGGATATTTGAAGAATGTATACCACGAGGCCTAACGATCTCGTGCACAAATACAACGATTCATTAGTGACCCGCTGCAACTATCAAGTTAACACTGAGGACTCCTGTACCATTGACAGACACGTCAGGGAACCTAACGAGTTGTTACATAGTCCGTGACCACTGACGACCTGGGTTCCAGTTTTAATTTGGAAAAGGTTTCTTAGGAACTATAAATATTATTGTTTAGGTTTATTTTCGTCGCATAATATATTATTACTACTTTTCATAGAGATTTTGGTGTTGTACTATTATTCTTGGTTCAAGAAACAAAGTTTACAATTTTGTTCTTGAATTTGAGGATCAAAAAGCAATATAGGAATTTATTCATCGTGTTTGGAGTTTTATTAAATTTACTTGGTTTTCTTCTACGATAATTTGTAAGTTGCAATTATGATTTATTCAATATAATGCGATTGTGATCATTCAAACATGTCTAGCTAAACCCGTAACTAGGGTTGTGGGAACCAAGATGAATTAACACACATAGGTGAAACACTTAGTGATTCTTGAATAGGGTTTAATGCATGTATTGTTTTTCCTTCGTTTTAATTATTAATTCTTTGATGGTTGCAAACGTTAGACATGCCTTATTCTTACTTACCGAACCAAGGAGGTAGTGAATGGGACAAGGGATAACAATTGAGATTTGAGGGTATCAACCCTCATCTAATAGCCTGAACTTTTCCGGGGATAGCTAATCCGATATTAAGAGTAAGGGTTAATTAAGCATAAACTCGTATACGAACCAAGTTGCGTGGTGATAATCATCTAGATAGGGGACTAACCATTTAGGTGAACCTAATTTACCGATATTGCATGTTAAACACCAGAATGACTCCACTAGTGTAATAGCCTTATGGTTATGAAGTCTTGGGGAACAAAACTTAGTCAATTTGTTAATTGAATACAAACCTAATTTGACTTAAGTATTTAGTAGTTTTTACTCTTATTTTAGTAGTTTAGTTTTACCCCTTAGGAAATAAGTAACCCGATAATAATAGCTATTCGTATTAACTCATGTTCTTTCCATATTCACTATGGGATTGACTTCAACCTTCATTGGGTTCTATATTTTTTGACATCGATTGCTTTATATCTCAATTGCAAGGTGTAATTTGGGCGACATCAAATTTTGGCGACGTTGCCGAGGAATACGGCTAAGGCTTTTGTTATTTGTGTTTGCTTTAATGTTGGTTCTTATTTCCTTTTTATTTTTCTTTTGTTTTTTTTTTGTTTTTAATAGGTCTTAGGTTCGTGCATGCCCAATACTAGGAGCAAAGGAAATCCCTTGATTCCAATTGAACACAAACTTGAGCAGACACTAAGGACTTAAAGAAGAATGGCCAACATACAATAACAGGAGATAGTGAACCAAGCCATAGCGAGAATGTTGGATGACGAGCAAGTCCAGAGATCATGAGTTATCTAGGATTTTGAAGAGCAACGGCTAGTTGCCGAAGCAGAACGAGCTAGAAGGCACAGAGGTTCAGAACTGCAGAGACGTTGGTGGCTTCGATGAGGAGGATGATGCTGATATGACTTAAGCCGGTGCCACTAGAACTATAGTCCCTCCCCCTTTGCCTGCTGGGGCAAAGTTTGGCATATTACTTTCTGCGATGATCCAACTGCTCAACATGAAGGAAATATTTGCGGGTCATGCAACTTATGATGCCCATACTCACTTGAAAAATTTTGTGGGCATATGTAAGTTATACAAACAACCGGGAGTGAGCCAGATGCACCGGGACTGTTGTTATTACTCTTTTCATTAGGGAGTGAGGCAGCGATATGGTTGGCTGAGCTGCCAAATGATTCTATCACTACTTGGAGGGAACTTAAGAGAGATTTTCTGGAAAGGTTCTTCCCACCTTCCAAAGTGTTGCAATTGAAAGATGAGATATATAACTTCAGGTAATTAAATTTAGAGTCACTTCACGAGACATGGTTGCGTTTCAACAAGAAGCTCAAAAGGGTGCCAAATCACAGGATTCCAGATGATACATTGTTAGAGATCTTCTATAGGTCTCTAAATGCTAACACCAAGGCGGTGGCTGATACTGTCTTCGGAGGAACCTTTATGAGCCACACTTATGCAGAGGATGCTGAGCTACTTGAAAGGATCACCAAAACCAATCACGCTTGGCACAATAGAGAGTCGGAGATTCTGGCTGGTTCTTATGCGGTTGGTATGTCTACAAAAATAGAGAAGAAAAAGACGAAGAGCGTGATCAAGATATTGTTGAAATTAAAACAACTATGGGGTTGCTTGCTAAGCATCCGATGGGAGCTGAGGCTGAGAAAGTTGATGCTATGGATTCTCAAGGCAAGGCCCCGATAAATGATGGATGTGAATCTGAGTTTGAAGAGGAAACTAACTATCTGAATGATTAGAGGGCGGGTTGTGACCAACACCCAAGGGTCTAACGAGGACTCTTTACGCCAAGGTCGAAACGCTGCTGGAACTTTTACAAGGATAAAAATTACAACCGAGGCCAGTAATGAGATAATGGATACCAGAAGAAGCGTGAGGAGTACAAGAATGATAGAAGTGGTTTGTATGTTCCTCCAAGGAGACGTGAGCCAGAATCTAGTGGTTCAAGGGTTGAATAAATGTTAACCAAAGTACTTAAGCAGATGGAGATAAAAGATAGCCACTTTAAGGAGCTCCGCACTAATATTTCTTGTTTGAATCAAAAGGTGGAGTCACATGCCGTGGCTATTAAGCAGATTGAGCAGCAGATGGAGTCACGCATGTTGTAATGAATTAGAAGAAGAAAGGCACACTTCCCCACAAATATAATGCGAAATCTAAAAAATGACAGTCTTATTGCATGGCGGTCACTACTAGGAGCGTGAAGGCGACAGTTGATCCTCCCTTGCCGGTTGTAATCATGAGACAGAAAAGCCCGTCTCAATGAATTATGACAAAAGATACAAAATTTCTAAAACCCAACCCTGTTGGAGATTTAGATGAAGACTGCCCTAGTACGCAAAGGAGAAAGGAGCTGCCCATGAAGGAGAAGGATGCACAACAAAAGTTTACACCAATCCTGTGACCTCTCCTCCTTATCCACAACGTTTGAAGAAAAAGGCTGACGATGGGAAGTATCACAAATTTATTTCTATGCTTAAGAAATTATTGATGAACATCCTTATTAATCAAGGCACTTGAGAAGATGCCCTGCTATGCTAAATTTATGAAGAACCTCGTCTCTAGGAAAAGGATTATAAGCTTTAAACCTTCCAATCATTTGCACCACCGTGCTGCCATAAATACAAGGGTCCTAGCTTAGAAGAAGGAAGACCCATGTGCTTTTATTATACCTTGCACCATTGGGTATGTCGAGTTTGCAAGGGATTTATGTGACCTGGGAGCTAGCATAAACTTGATGCCGCTAGGAGTGTTCAAAAAATTAGGCTTGGGAGCACCCACACCGACCTTTATGCGACTACTGATGGCTGACAGAATCAAGTAAAAGCCGGTGGGGATCCTATTTGATGTGCTTGTCAAGGTGGACAAATCTATATTCCCAGCAGACATTGTGATTCTGGACTGTGAAGTGGATTATGAGGTCCCCATCATTTTGGGTCAACAATACCATGCAACCGTGGGCGACTCTAGTAGATGTCGAGGTAGGCTAGTTAAAATTCAGGTTGAACAAAGAAGAGGTCACCTTGGACTGTCGGACAATAAAGCAAACCAAAGGAATTTATAATGGTCTCAAAGATTGGAGGATGGATATGAATTACTTGACGAATTCTGAGTAGTCAAGAGACTTGCATCGTGACACGACGTTAAGTCAGACGCTGCATGGGAGGCAACCCATGGAGGTATTTTAGTGAAGTATGAATAGAAAAAACACCCACATCGTGCCGTGACGTTAAATCAAGCGCTTCTTGGGCGGCAACACAAGTTGTAATTGTAAGAAATATCTAGTGTTTACGTTTGTTAATGGGTGCAGGTGATTAAGATGGAAAATTTGAAGTTGGAACCAAAATCACTTCAGTTCTATTGCAAAATATCACAGAATGAATCATCGTTTTACCTGACGACTCGTTTAATCTAACCGTGAAGACATCAGCAAAAAAAAAACAAAGGGAGAAAGAGTTGATCTAACGACTCATTGCCACTGTCAACAAGTCGTGGTGTCTTCCCTCGAGTGCACTGTCTTGTCAATATAGAAAAATGATATGGCCACCAACGAGGGACATAACCAATCATTGGGAAATCCAACGATTCATTAGGGCACTCATCATGAAGCTACAACAGTTCAAGGACCACGACTCAAGCCAGGACTCATTGGGGAACACCACGAGTCATTTCTTGACTTGTTAGGTCCCGAATAAGTTTTTAAAAATAAGTAATGCACGAAAAGGCCCAACGAGTTATCTAAGCACGTAATGATTCATGAAATAGGTCATCAGGTGTCTTTTAATTAGCATCGACCCAACTCGGCTCAAGCATAAAGGGGCAAATCAAAACTTTTTAAACTCCTCACCCATTAAAACCCAGATACACTCCAACCCAAAACTCATTCCTCTCTTCTTTCTGAATAATCATTAACTCATTGATAATCAATCAAACAAGATTCACAACACACCACACTAATAATTCCTCGCATTGCACTCACAATGCCCCACACATACACGACTGCACTCACCTGTTCGTGGTTTCACAAGATTGCAAAAATTCTACCTTGTCCTACTCTAACTTAAAACATTGTGAGTGATCACTTGTGATTTCTCTTCTCCATTAGTTTTCACATATAATGAGTTTTAAATTTGACCTGATCTTATGAATTTCACGAAAATTTTAGTGGTAATACATTGAACAACTTTTTCAAATCCTTTGACGAATTGGATGAAGTCATAAGCTTGTGGAATCTCTATTTTTGATTAGGATAATGTATGATGATTAATTTGTATGATGAAAATGATATGAGAAAATTGGATCACCTAAAACTCTTGAGCACAATCCATGTAACGGGTCATGGTATCATCTCACGACTCGTCATATGGCTCGTCTTGGAGTGTAAAATGAAATCTGGTGACAGTGCATCTAATGACCGACCTAACGAGTCGTCGTCTTAGGTCGACTTGTTGTGACCGTTAAGTACAGTGGTCCAACATGAAGAACCCATAGCGACGACAAAACATCAACGAGTCGTCGCCACGGCAACGACTTATTGAGTCACTCGTTATGTCCACCGAGAGTCAACAGTGCCTATGTTTCATTCTCATTTGCTATACTAACAACTTCTCCAATAGGTATAGTGGCTCCGAGGGGTACACCAAAAGCAAAGGTATGGGCAAAGAACAAGTGTCGGAGAGGAGTCAACCGTCATATTGCAGACTTCGGATGAGCCATCCTCCTCCGAAGAGTCAAGTGGCTCGTAGGAGTATATGAAGTGTCAAAAGAGCACTTGGTGCAGAGATCAACCAGAGCTAGGGCTCCATGAAATGCCACAACCAACAGCCCTAGTTCATTCTCCCACATCACTAGAAAGGATCCACCCAGCCGTACAGATGAGAATCCCAGGGCTACAACCGCAATTGCTCCCGAAGGTACCATAGCTTGGCAAAACACAGAGATAGCTGATGAGTCACATGCTCAGCGAGGGGACTTCTGATGATGAATTGACCGAGACCACGAACACATCCAATGACTAAATCTCAAGGAACGTGGAGATAATGGTGTGTTCATGGTATGAGGGCTATATACAACAGAGATATTGCTCCAAACGATAAAGAACATCCAAAGAGGAGTATCTACGAGGAGCCCAGGCTAGTCACCATGGGAATTAAGGATCTTCTGCAGGTGCAACGTTGTTTGATAGGTACAGGTTCGGGTGGTTGAAAAAGCCATCAGGAAGTTATAGCACCCGGTCTAGTCATAGAATTTTTTGCAGCCTATCAACCACACTACATCGTTTGGCTTTAGGGGGCCAAGACTGGAAAAAGAGGCCTGCCTTGATTCAGGTGTTGGTTCGAGAGACACCGGTGGATATATTTGAGAGGACCATCTCCTGGCTATTGTATGGGCCAGACTATCATGCCCCGATAAACACATACGAGTTTGAACACAGGATATTTGAGTTAAATAAAGTCAAGACTAAGAAGCTAAATAGTGAGGAGCGCATCATACAATACACTTGGCTATCTCGGGTCATTTCCATAAGTGTGTCCGGGCCGTGTTGAAATGTTGCACGACATCGCGCCTCGATCAAGAAGGCCACACTTAATTTTCAAGATAAATTTTGGTGGACACTGGTGCAGCATAGGCTGTTACCAACCAACAATGATAATATTCTCACACCTGACAGAGCGGCATTGGTAGCCAACATTATAGAGGGATACACCATCAATTTCCCATGGTACATTGCTGAAGAGGATTAGAGAGCTGGCCATAAATGATGGTACTATGATTCCCTTCCCCATGTTTGTTTGATAGATAGACTTTGTCAGGAGTCAAAAGTACCAGAGTTGCCATTAATTGACTAGAGGATTGTGGTACAGAAGATACAATTATTTGGTTGATCAGAGATGAGACAAACCCGGTATCTAGGGCGATGAGTCGCCCTGCCACATCCACGGAGCGACCATATTAGAAGAGGCATTTGGAAATGGTATGCAGACCGATGCTGCATAATTCACTGATTTGGCGGTTGAGCCTACTGAGGGTAGAGAGACAGGTAGCCAGCTTGAGGCTACAGATGCAGCGGACACTTCTACACCTGCTGATGTTCCCAGTCATCATCCACCGTAGCACCCAGACCACCAGTTGCTCCTCCATGAGACACTACAGCCGGCCTCGTTACGATTTCTCAGGAATTTTTAGTTGACATGGCTAGGCGGCTGGCTAAGGCCGAAAAGCAATAGACACACACAAGTTTATAGGTTAAAGTTTTGATGGAGCAGGTAAACACTTAGGTATCAAAGGAGTTGGAGGCACTATCTAGTTCTTTGCATGGTCGGTTGGATGCTTTCAAGAGATGATGGATGAGCACCTTGCTCAGTTTCAAGTGCCTGAATTGGAAAAGTGGTATGAAAAGCTAGGAGCACTCAGAGCTGAGCTAAAGATTTGGCCTCACGATAGTAGTCGCGAAAGATTCTCCACCTCGCATTTCCCATGATAGATTATGAGAGGGAAGAAGAGCAGCGCCGGTGTTCTATTTCAATGTACTGAGGAGTCGGTGGCACAAGATAGCAAAAGGCTCATGAGGAGGCAAGCTTTGAAGATGAGGATTCTCTCGCTCCATTAGCAAAAGCGAGAGGGAGGAGATGAGAGAGCGCTGCTATCAAGAGAGGAGGCTCGATAGAGAGTCGAAATTGAGGCAGCGAGAGCTCGTAGAGAAGGGACAAGCTCCTTTGGTTCTGAAAATGCACCGGGTCAAACCAGAAATATTGGAGAGGATGTTGGAGGAGTAGTTACACCTCCAATCGACCAGGTAGCTAACATAGGTCGCATAGGTATGTCCCTATTTTCTTAGTTCTATTTTATATATATGCGTAGAGAGGACGATGCATGCTTTTCTTGATGGGGGTGGGAGAGGGAGCCACTTGTGCATTTTGTGCATTTGCTGAACATAACCCGAGGGTTTTTCTTTGCCGTATATCTTTTCCTCGGTGTTACATATCTAGTAGAATCGTAAAATTTAGGGTTTTATGTTTTTTTTTGTATTTTATTGTGTTAGACGGAAGAAAGTTAAGTGAACTTAAGGCAGTCAAGAGCTTAAATTGTTGATTTGTGTTAAACTGATAATTTGATACCCCTCCTAAATTTTTTTCAGGGTGTATTTTAAAGTCGACAAGTATGACTTTTTTGTGAATCTTTGCATGGCATTGAAGTTGTGAACATGTTTACTCATTGTATGGTTGTATGTGAACTAGCAGTTAGTAGAAGTGATTATGTTGACCTGTGTTATGTGTGAGCGAGTTTTAATACCTAAATTCGGTTGTGTTGTCAATCTAGAACTCGCCTGGTCAGTCGTACCGAAATAGAGGATAGGAAACCAGGAGAGGATCATAGGACATCATTGATTTATGAGTCCACTTTAGCCTTAAAAGACCTACCAAAAGAGAATAAATATCTTTGATCCAAATGTTTGAGCTTAAATCGACCTTTCTTTTTGTTTACACCAATTCACCTTCCTGCTTTGATTAAGAATGAACCTTTTTTGGCCCTGGTCCCTCCTTTTTTGATTGTGAACCTCAACTCAGGCATATCGCCTAAGTTGAGGGTGCTAACATAGGGTGATTAAGAAGATTAGGATGGAATGAAAAATTGGGTGATAAAAAGGAAAGAGCGGGTACGGTATGCATAATGAAAAGAATAGAAAGAAAAAACATTGTTGTCAAAGAGCAAGAAAAGAAAAGAGATAAAAAAAATAATGACATCAATGAATGCTCGAAAGAAGAAAAACCACACCCATAGTTACAAATGAAAATAAAAGAAGAAGCAACTAAAGGAAAAAGGAGAGAAATTAGGAAAAAAGGTTAAAAGTGGAGTCCAGACGTGTGTAGTGCCAAGGAGGGTTAAGATACTAATTCCATATGTACCATACCCAAACCTGAGCCTATATTACAAGCCAAAATGTCCTATAGTGATCTTGGTTATTTGTCTGAAAATCGAGGTATTGAATGTAAAGGCAAGCCTATGGCATTGCATACTAATACGCTAGAATTTCTTTGTGAGAGCGAGTGGATCTTACGTAGTACCAAGAGAAATACATTGAAATACTCATATATACATGCGTGAGCATGGGATTTATTTGAGGTGAGAGAATTTGGTCAACAGATCATCTGCGAATTGTCTGGGTCAATGTTATAGATTTATATGTGTGGTTGCAAGTGATAGTGCTTTGCCATGTTTTGATTCCCTTGTGTCATGGTTGAAAATTTTGCATATGTATCATGATTTGAGCTGGTATGATGAAGGAGGGGTTAGAAAATTTTATTTGATAAATAAATATGACTGCCGTAAGTTTCCTAGAGTTCTTTCGATTGAAGCGTCAAAGTAGTTTGGTTTATTTTATTTTTGTTTTTTCTCGAGCACATGCAAATGTTCTAAGTTGAGGGTGTTGACGTGCCATGATTTCACGGAACTTTCAACACTTGAAACCAAGAAAATATGCACATTTTGGGTATGTTTGGCGTAGGTATGATGTGTTTTGTGCTTAATGTTGCATGGAAATAGGTTTGAAAGTGAAAAGGGAAAATTAATGCCGAAAACAACCGAACAGAGGCTACTAGGCACTTTCACGAGTCGTTGGCACTTAGCACGAATCATTGCTGAGTTCATGGAAAATATCGAGTTTTGAAGATGATGGAACAGTGTAAACGGATTGAAGACACGACTCATTATATCTGGTAACGATTCGTGAAGCCTGTCGAAGACTCGAAGAAGATTTTTAAAGAAATAGCTAGTTGGGATAACGGATGACGTCACGAGTCATTAGATGACTAAACGACTCGTTGGGAGATCATTGGAACCAACCGCAAGATGCACTGAAGATTTGAAGAATTTAGACCACGAGGGGCCTAACGACTCGTGCAGAGTAACGTCGTTAGGTGACCCATTACCACGACTGGGATTAACATTGAGGACCCTTGAAATTATTGATCACGACTGGTCAGTGTGACCTAATAAGTCATTATATAGCCCGTGACCAATGACGACCCGTTCCAGTTTTAATTAGGAAAAGGTTTCTTAGGAACTATACATATTATTGTTTAGGTTTATTTTCGACGTACAGTTTATTATTACTACTTTTCACAGAGATTTTGGTGTTGTACTCTTATTCTTGGTTCAAGAAGCAAAGTTTACAATTTTTTTCTTGAATTTGAGCATCAAAAAGCAACATTGGAATTCATTCATCAAGTTTGGTGTTTTAATTCAATTTACTTGGTTTCTTCTACGATAATTTGTAAGTTGCAATTATGATTTATTAAATATTTTGTGATTGTGATCATTCAAACATGAGTAGCTAAACCCATAACGAGGGTTGTGGGAACCGGTAAGAAATGGGCCAATTTGGTCAATCTGTGCATAATCACCCATACAGGGTCATACTGTCGGTGGGTACGAGGCAAGACTGTAATAGAGTCCATATTGATCTCTTCCTACTTCTAAGTAGGACTACTCATCTTGAAGCATACCTCCAGTTCGATGCCTCTACCTTGACCTGCTTGTAGTTCGGACACTTAGCCAAAAAACTCCACTATATCCTTTCTTCAAGATTCCACCAATAGACTTCCCATAGGTCCCGTAGGTCACCAAAAGATAGGCACCTAGACAGATAGAGTACCGAGAGCTATGAGCCTCGCTCAACATCCGCTCTCTCAAGTTATTTATAGTCAGCAAATAAAATAAGCCCTGATACCAGAGTACACCACCTCCCCATTGGGAAAAAACCTCCACTTTCTAATTCCGAATAGCTTTATTCAGCTTAACTAGGATAGAATCCTCGGGCTTTCCTAGCTTTGACTTCCAACACCAATGAAGAATCTTACCCATTCCCGAATGATAACACCACCTTCCATCGAATCTATAAGGCGAACCCCTAAACGAGCCAGCCTATGGACATCCTTTAGCAACTACTTTCTCAATTCTAAACATGAGACACCCTCTCCATGGACAGTATACTAAGAGCATCTGCCACTACATTGGCCTTGCCCAAATGATAAAGCACACCTCATGTCATAGTCCTTGAGATGCTCTAACCATTTCTTTTACTGCTATTCAAGTCCTTGAGTAAACCCGTACTGAAGGCTCTTGTGGACTGTGAACACATCCACATGCACCCTATAAAAATAGTGCCTCCAAATCTTCAAAGCAAACATCATAGCTGCCAAATCTAGGTCATGCGTCAGATAATTATTCTCGTGAGTCTTAAGATGTCTAGTGGCATAAGAAATGACCTTATCATGCAAGCAAACAACACAAAACCAAGACCAACCTAAAGGCATCACAATATACAACAAAGTCATCCGCACCCTCCGGTAGGGTCGGCATCGGGGTTGAAGTGAGTCAAGTTTTTAACTCCTGAAAACTCTTCTCACAAGAATTCGACTACTGAAATTTGTCCTTCTTCTAAGTCCACTAAGCGAACGGTGCTGCAATGGATGAAAACCCTCTACAAACCCTCCTATAGCATCCGGCTAAACCCAAGAAGCTCCTAATATCTATCGGACTAACAGGTTTAGGATAGTTCTTCACTACTTCTATCCTTTGTGACTCTAGTTGCACACCCTCACTAGACACTATATTGCCTAAAAATGCTACTAAGTCTAGCAAAAACTCACACTTGTTGAATTTACCAAACAGCTGGCGATCCTAGAGAGTTTGTAACACAATCCTCCAATGAGCGACATGCTCCTCTTCACTTTGAGAGTATATGAGAATACTATCTACGAACACAATCACAAACATATCCAAATACTACTTGAACAACCTATTTATTGGGTCCATAAAATGTTGAAGGAGCATTCATTAGTACAAAAGACATAACTACGAACTCATAATCGACCATACCGAGTCTTCAAGGCAGTCTTCGTAATGTCATTCTCCCTAACTATGAGTTACTAATAGCCAAATATGAGGTTTATATTTGAAAACACTTTGCCACCATGAAGTTGGTCGAAAAAATCATCAATCCTAGGGAGGGGATACTTATTCTTGATCATGACCTAGTTCAATTGCCAATAATCAAAGCATATCCTAAGGGAACCATCCTTCTTCCGGAGAAAGAGAACTGGTGCACCCCATAGGGATTTTCTAGGCCTAATGAAACCCTTATCTAGGAGATCCTTCAACTTCTCTTTCAACTCCTTTGGCTCCACTGGAGCCATTCTATAAGGAGGAATGGATATAGGCTGCGATCGTGGGAGAAGATCAATATTAAAGTCAATCTCCTTCTCAGGAGGGATTTCTGGTAGATCATTTAGGAACACCTTTGGATACTTACATACAATAGGAACTGAGTAAAGAGTCAGGGTCTCATACATAGCAACTTTGACCCAAACTAGATGATACACAACCCTTAAAGATCATCTTTTTGGCCTGAGGTAGGAAACAAAGCAACCTACAAGAACAGTTGAACTTCCCTTCCACTCTAGGACTGGGTCACTTAGAAATTTGAACTCTATCACTTGGGTTCTATAATTCACTGAGGCATAACATGCATGTAATCAATTCATACCAAATATAACATCAAAATTGGTCATATCTAACTCCACTTGGTTGGATGAGGTGACATTCATAAGAATCATGATAGAGAAAATTCCGTATACCCATTGAGCTAAACCTGACTCATCGACAAGAGTAGAGACTGAGAAAGGTTGGTGACATAATTTCAGACTGACTCCGAAACTAACAACAACATAAGGATTCATTAAAAATAAATTATCCCCTGGATCCGACAATGCATACACATCAAGATGGAATACTCGTAACATAATAGTGACCACATCTAGTGAGCACTCCCGCCTCCCCGACGAGATGAGAGTGCATAGAACCTGTTCTGCCGTCACGCCACCCGCACTAGAAGAGGAACCCTGCTGAGACGGGTGAGCTACAAGAACTACTGAAGTAGAAGCTAGGGCACGAGCTCTGTTATCGCCCTACCAAGCTAAAGGACAATCTCTACAAATATGTTCAAGCCTCTACACCAAAAACAACCATCAGTACCAACCAAGAACTCGCCAGGGTTCTTCTTGACACACTTCCTAAAAGCTTGAAAAGTGTGCTCCCCTAACATACTCCTCTGCCCCCAAGAGCCTGACACTCGGCCTCTCTAATCTCCTAAGGCCTGGATGAAACGCTGGCTGATGAGGAGTCAGATGATGATCTCTAGTTGAACTAAGGGTGATTTCACTATCAGATCTCTAATAAAAGTGCCCATGACTCCCTATCCTATCCATCTTGGCCTCTCTCTCCTTCACCTTTATCTGCCTCTGCCTCTACTGTTGGGCATATATGATCAGCGGGAGAAATCTATATCATTAATCGCATGGCGGTCCTACACTCTTGACTAATGAATCTATTACTCCATTCAAGAACTTTTCATATGAGCCTCGAATCAAAAACATCTCCGGTGCATACTTGGACATTCGGGTAAACTCCAAGCGGCTGAGGTGACCTTATGAAGAGTCATGACAAGACAATTTTTGTATACTCGTCGAGCTAAAACTGACTCACGTACAAGAGTAGAGAATGAGAAGGGTTCTAACAGGATTTCGGGACTGACTCTGAAATAACATCAACATAAGAAGTCATGACAGATAAAGTAGCCTCAGATCAAACAATGCATACATATCAAGATAGAATACTTGTAACATACTAGTGACCACATCTAGTGTGCACTCCTGCTCCTAACGAGATGAGAGTGCATAGGACTTATTCCCGGTGCTGGCTGCCACCCACACTAAAAGAGGCACCTTGCCGAGACGGGCGAGCCGGCAGGAACTGCTGAAGTGGCAAACTGGGGCATGACCTCTATTGTCGCCTTATCTAGCTGAAGAACAATCCTTAAGAATATGTCTGGGCTTCCCACACCCAAAACAACCAGTAGTACCAACCAAGAACTTGCCATGGTTCTTCTTGCCACACTTACTAAAGCTGGAAAAGTGTGCTCCCCTAACATGGATCCTTCACCCCTAGAGCCTGATGCTCAGCCTCTCTGATCTCCTCGATGTATGGATGGAATGGTAGCTGATGAGGGAGCTAGGGTTGAATAACTTTGGTGGAACTGAGGGCGATGTCCACCACCGGATCTTTACTGAAAGTTCCCATGATTCCCTATCCTGACCCTTTTTGCCTCTCTCTCCTTCTCCTTCATCTGCTCTGCCTCTCTCTGCTGGGCATATATGATTAGCCAGGAGAAATCTATATCATTCCATTCTTTTTTAATAGTATTTTCTTTATAGTACTTACAGTAATAGTACAAGTACACCATTTTAGTAAACTTTGCTTCATTTAGTTTAGTTTAGTTTTAGTTTAGGTTTATTCTATAAAATAAAATTCACTAAATAAATAGAAATAAGAATTAATTCGAAATACTAAATAAGAAATAAGAATAAGGAGTCTTTATGTCGCTGCTAATGGTGACCTCGTTTCAAAAAAAAAAAAAATACGCCGCCTGGGGGGTTTACCAGACTAACTAATAAAAAGCCTAGGAATCGGAAGTGATCTTACAAACAAATTGCGGTCCGAGAAAAAATCTCAATATCATATTCGCCTAGAAGAAAAACTAAAATTGTATTTTCATTACGGTCTACAGAACGTCAATATAGTAAATACGTTCGTATCGCCAGAAAAGTCAAGGGGTCAACATGTCAAGTTTTACTACAATTACTTGAAATGTGTTTTGATAACATCCTATTTCAATTGGGTATGGCTTCAACTATTCCCACGGCCCGTCAATTAGTTAACCATCACCATATTTTAGTTAATGGTCATATAGTAGATATACTGAGTTATTGCTGCAAATCCTGATAAATTATTACGACAAAGGATGAACAAAAATCTAGAGCTCTGATTCAAATTTCTCTCGATTCATCCCCTCATGAGGAATTACCAAATCATTTGACCCTTCACCCATTCCAATATAAAGGATTAGTTAATCAAATAAAATATAGTAAATAGATCGGTTTGAAAATAAATGAATTTCTAGTCGTAGAATATTATTCTCGTCATACTTAAACCCTGTAGACTAAAACCAAGGATTCGAAAAATTTTATTCCCTTTAGGTGAAGTAAATTAACGCAAGGTTAAGTAAGTTAAGTAAGATAAATCCGAGTTTGATCTGATTTCATTTTTGGTATCATAGACCAAGATCTTATTTCTTTATTCCTTTGGCTCCTACTTTTCTTTCCAGTATTTTGATTATGATTATTTTTTAGTATTCTATTTAACGCGTCACAACAATTAGGAATTGATAATCTTTATCTTTAGATCAAAGAAGGGTCTAGCTGTTGGAATAATGGTATCCATTTCTATTTGAGTCCTTGTTGTTAGTAAAATTGGTGAACTAAGCGAAGGTATGGAAAGAGAGGGATTCGAACCCTCGGTAAATAAAATCCTACATAGCATTTCCAATTTACTTCTGGAACCACTTGGCCATCTCTCCTACATAATTATTATGACCCCAAAACCAAGTGAATAGCAAGTTAGTTATAATCCGTATTCCATTATTGGATAGGTACGACCAATCCATTTTAACTGAACATTTTTTTCATCAAAAATCAAAGCAAAGAACGATTTTTCTTTCCTTCGAGGCTCCGGGATAAATATACAATTTGTACAAAAAATTGTTAAATAATAAAATTCATGTTTGCAAAAACAACGCTCCCTTCCAATTTCGATATTTTTCTAACGGATAAATTCAATGAATTAGAATGAATCAACTAATTCATGGTCTATATCTTTGAGACTATAGTTAATGGATACTGTTAAATCATAATTCTAATTATATAGACTAAGATTCCATACCCAAAAATTTTCTGTAAATTCCGATTTTGGAGTTCAAACAAAAAATACCTACTCCCTCCTCTTAGAATCGAAATTCATAAAAAAAAAAATTTAGATTGTATAGTGTATACCCGTTATGTACACAGAATTGGCAGTTATTCTATTTTCATCATAGAATGATTATTCAATCTTTTTTGTTCTTTTTAATTTGTATCATGATTCAATCAAAATTTCTCGAGTTCTTCTTATTTGTAGCCTCACCGAAATTGGAATAGTTCCTAAACTACTACATTAGTATGAAATCAAAATCGCCTTGAAATATTTCTTATTTCTTATCGATTCCTGTCAAAAAGGAACAATTGGAATAGAGGATTCATATCTTTTTTTTAAAAAGAACTTTTTATGTTATTTCGTACTATACAATTTCTTTTCTTCGGGATCCTTTTCCCACGAGAGGTAATGAGAAGAATTATAGAATAGATTGCTACCTATGCCTAGATCACGGATAAATGGAAATTTTATTGATCAAACCTTTTCAATTGTAGCTAATATCTTATTATAAGTAATTCCAACAACTTCAGGAGAAAAAGAGGCATTTACCTATTACAGAGATGGTGCGATTTGATTTTTTTATTTCATATATTATTCATTTTTCTTAGTTTGACGAGGAGAAAAACACGTGATTCGAGAAAATTTTTGAAAATAAATTCCATGTGCTTTTTGAAGGTGAAGTTTGGAAATAGAACAATTCCTTCTGTCGTGTATACTCAATTAATGCAACCTCATATGCTATGTTTCAATTCTCGATTCTAGTATTAAGAGAAAGGTTACACCTAGAGGTTCTGTATTACGGGTCAATCCTACTCTACTATCCCTAATAGGCAGCATAGGGGAAGAAGCGCTACACCTAGGAATCAACAACATGAAAACTTTGTTCTAAGTCAGCCCTTTCCTTAGGGGGATTGGGACTAAAAGAATGGTTGGGACGACAAACATCCATCTCGTTCGTCCTTTGGATACTCGTATAACCATCGAAGGCTATTGAAGTGACTAATTCCTGAAATTAGAGGCGTTAGTAAAGAAATTGTTGGAGTTATCTTATCATTTCTATCAAGTCCCACTAGGTGTGATGTTAAGAAAGAATTCCTTGCAGGAAGGTTGGCTAGAGATTTCTTGTAAAAATACTAGCCCTGTTGAGCTCATAAAGAGAATATTTTCATCGTTGAATCTTTTTTGATTATATGTATTATTCTCATTTTATTCACATAAGTGGAGGATCCGTGCGAGGTGAAAATTCACGTACGGTTCGGGAATGATAGATTCTTTCAATTGAATGAAGACCGTAACGGATGCTGGCTCAATCTGAAGGAAATTATGCGGAAGCTTTGCAGAATTATTATGCAGCTATGCGACTAGAAATTGATCCCTATGATCGAAGTTATATACTCTATGATATAGGGCTTATCAACACATGTAATGGAGAGCATACAAAAGCTTTGGAATATTATTTTTGAGCACTAGAAAGAAACCTATTCTTATCACAAGCTTTTAATAATATGGCCATGATCTTTCATTACGTGCGACTATCTCCACTATAGAAATAAAAAAAAAGAAAAATCTAGTAAAGTAACCAGAACCAAATAGGCTTTCTACATATGATCGTCTAAAACAACACAATTTTTATCACCTAGCAAAAGAAACTTCATAGAAGGCAAAAATAGGAAAAAAAAATGCCTAAAGCAACTTTTCTATGGATAGGATATAAGGCTTTAATTGACTACGAGATAGAGTGAAGCACCGTAAAGATCAATTAGCAAGGTTTTGGGATGATACAATAACAACTGCGTGCTTATCTCATGATGTGAGATAAAATTAGAATTAACTTATGTAATAGAGCCTAATTCACTAAAGTCTTGAGCAAATGTGTGTAGAATCAGTCCCAAAGATTGTAAGTATTTTCTTTCTTATGAAAGAAAGTCTTTTTCAAAGAGTCTATATAAATTTATCTATGAAACCGAGATAGTTACCTTTCATAAAATTCTAACACTAGTAGAAATGCCTATGCTCTATTCTTCTAAATCTGGGAAAAAAGATAAAACTAAATTAATGGATTATTCATCCAAATTTCAGTTTGAAACCCTTGTATTAACCTATTTTTCTTTTGGTTAACGCTAAAACTGGGATAGATCCATGAGAAATCTCATTAGATTTTATTAGATATGGTATAGATCAAAATGGGACACCAAAAGAATTAACTGTTGAGCTGTATGAGGTAAGAAATTCTCACTACGGTCTTCTAAGGGAAGGAATTGAACTACCCATTCCGGACAGGGAGAATGGTGTCATCTTCCAACAAGGAGATTCTGAAATTGCAAAGGCTTGATTCGATCAAGCCGCTGAGTATTGGAAACAGGCTATAGCGCTTACTCCCAGTAATTATATTGAAGTGCATAATTGGATGAAGATCATGAGACATTTCGAATAAAAGAAGACCCTGTTTATTTATTATCATTTATTTAGAATCTTAGTCTATTATTTTATTAGAATTTAGATATTTGTTATACTAATTATTTGTTGGACCAATCAGACTAGTTAATTAAAAATGGATCATTCCTTTGCTTTTGGAAGACCCAATCACATAATTTTACTATCCCCTTCTAAACACTTATTTCACTTCTATTTCATCTCGCTATTTTTTAGTAATTAAAAAGGATACACAGATAGAGTACAAAATAGACTTCTTTTTATTAGTATTTATACAAATTAAACAAAATTCTTATTATTAAAACTAATAAAATAAACCCTCAAATCACTAAATATATATATACCGGGGACGTCTCTTAGTAATGTATAATACACTGTGTGATTTGGAATAGAGTAATTAAAATCTTCTAGGTAAAAACAAAGAGCTCCATCTAATAACTTATGAATATACAGTAGGTTGCACAAAAAGTCGTGTTTGGATCAATCCAAAGCCCAAAAAGGGTTTTAAAGGGTTAAAAGGTCCGTTGAGTGCCTCAAGGCGTCATAGTAGATTCTAACACTTTCCTGATCAACTTCCGATCATAATTTCTCTAGTAAATAACTAAAGAAAATAGATAGATGGGAGATGAAAATCAAAGAGAAATGAACTAATTATAGAAATATCTCTCATTCTAAGGTTCACTAATTATTTGACTACAAAGGTCTTTGTATGTGTTGTCCGGCAGGGAGGACTCAATTATTATCCGCTCGCCGGAACCGGTTAAAATTTTGGTAGATAGGGTTCCCGATAAAACTTCTTTCAAGGAATGGGCCAGACCGGTTCATTTCTCAAGAACAATAGCTAAAGGGCCTGATACTACCACTTGGATCTGGAACCCACATGATAATGCTCACGATTTTGATAGTCATACCAAATTGATTTGGAGTGAGCTTAAAAGTATTTAGTGCACATTTCGGTCAACTCTCCATCATCTTTCTTTGGCTGAGCGACATGTATTTCCACGGTTCTCGTTTTTATAATTATGAAGCGTAGCTAAGTGATCCAACTCACATTGGGCCTAGTTCCCAGGTGGTTTGGCCACGTAGGCCAAGAGATATTAAGTGGTGACGTAGGCGGGGGTTTCCGGGGAATACAAATGACCTCTCGGTTTTTTCGCATTTGGCGAAAGTATTTGGAATAACTAGTGAATTACAACTCTATTGTACAAACAATTGGGGCATTGTTCTTTGCAGCGTTAATGCTTTTTCTGTTTGTTTTTATTAATATAAAGCGGCGCCAAAATGGGCTTTGGTTTCTAAGATGTAGAATCTATGCTGAATCACCATTTGGCAGGTGGCTACTAGGACTTGGGTCTCTCTCTTGGACGGCATCAAGTACATATCTTTACCGATTAACCAATTTCTAAATGCTAGAGTATATCCTAAAGAGATACCACTTCCTTATGAACTTATCTTTTTTTTTGCTCAACTTTATCCCAGTTTTGCCGGAGGGAGTTAACCCCATTTTTCACCTTGAATTGGTCAAAATATACGGACTTTCTTACCTTTCATGGAGGATTAGATCCAGTAACCAGGGATTTTTGGCTGACTGATATTGCCCATCACCATTTAGCTATTGCAATTCTTTTCCTGATAGCGTGTCACATGTGTAGGACCAACTGGTATTGGTCATGGACTAAAAGATATTTAAAATGCTCATAAAGGGCCATTTACGTGCTCAGACCATAAATGCCTATATGAGATCCTAACAACGTCATGGTATGTTAAATTATCTCTTAACTTAACTATGTTAGGCTCTTTTTAACCAGCTATTGTAGCTCATCATATGTATTCCATGCCCCCTATCCGTATCTAGCTACTGACTATGGTACACAAATCGGTCATTGTTCACACATCATATGTCGATTGGTGGATTTCTCATAGTTGGAATGCTACGCATGCAACCATTTTTATGGTAAGTAATTATGATCCAACTATTCGGTACAATGATCAATTTGATCGTGTCCTTAGGCATCGTGATGCAATCATACCCCATCTCAATTGGGAATGTATATTTTTAGGCTTTAACATTTTTTGTTTGTATATTCATAATGATACTATGAGCTTTAGGACATCCTCAAGATATATTTTCAGATACCGCTATACAATTACAACCCTTTTTTGCTCAATGGATTCAAAAAACCCGTGCTTTAGCACCTAGTGCACCGTCTCCTAGTGCAACAGCAAGCACCAGTTTAACTTGGGGGGTGGTGATTTAGTGGCAAAGGGTGGCAAGGTGGCTTTGTTGCCTATTTCCATTAGGAATCGCCATTTCTTGGTACATCACATTCATGCATTTACGATTCATGTGACGGTATTGATACTCTTGAAAGGTGTTCTATTTACTCTCAGTTCCCGTTTGATATCAGATAAAGAAAATCTTGGTTTATGTTTTCCTTGTGATGGACCCGGCAGGGGTAGATGTCAAGTATCGCCGGGGATCATGTCTTCTATGACTATTCCTGATGCACAATGCAATTTCGGTAGTAATATTCCATTTCAATTGGAAAATGCAGTCAGATGTTTGGGGCAGTGTAAGTGATCAATGGGTAGTAACTCATATCAGGGGAGGAAACTTTTTGCAGAGCTCCTATTACTATTAATGGGTGGCTCCGCGATTTCTGATGGGCACACATCCCAGGTAATTCAATCTTATGATTCTTCATTATCTCGCATATGGCCTTATTTTCCTAGGTGCTCATTTTGTCTGGCTTTAGTATAATGTTTCTATTCAGCGGATGTGGTTATTGGCAAGAACTTATTGAATCCATCGTTTGGGCTCATAATAAATTAAAAATTTGCTCCTTCTACCACTGAGAGCTTTGAGCATTATACAAGGACGTGTTGTAGGAGTAACCCATTACCTTTTGGGTGGAATTGCCACAACATGGGAATTCTTCTTAGCAAGAATTATTGCAGTAGGATAATGGCTAGGAGGATTTGAAAAGCATTATGGCACATGATTTCAAGGTTTAGCCAAGGCTTAGCTTAGGACCCCACTACTGCCGTATTTGGTTTGGTATTGCTACCGCACATGACTTAGAGAGTCATGATGATACATCGAGGAACGTCTTTAATGTAATATTTTTGCTTCTCACTTAGAACAATTAGCAATAATTTTTCTATGGACTTTCGATAATCTGTTTCATGTAGCTTGGCAAGGAAATTTTGAGTCATGGGTATATGACCCTTTACATGTAAGACCTATTGCTCATGCAATTTGGGATCCTCATTGGCCAAACGGCCATGAAAGCTTTTACTCGAGGGGGTTCTCTTGGCCCAGTGAATATCACTTATTCTGGTGTTTATCAGTGGTGGTGTACAATCGGTTTACGCACTAATGAAGATCTTTATACTGGCGCTCTTTTCTATTATTTCTTTTTCCATAATAATAGAAGGTTGGTTACACTTACAACCGAAAATGGAAAACCGAGCGTTTCCTGCTCTTCAAAATGTCTAATCTCATCTGAATCATCATTTTCAGGACTATTTGGTGTAAGTTCCTTGGACAGGGCATTTAGTCCATGTTTCTATTCCTGCATCCAGAGGGGAGTACGTTCGGTGGAATAATTTCTTAGATGTATTACCACATCCCCAAGGGTTAGGCCTACTTTTAGCTGAGGTCAATGGAATCTTTATGCTCAAAACCCTACCCAAGTAGTCATTTATTTGGTGCTGCCCAAGGGGCGGGAACTTCCATTCTAACTCTTCTCGGGGGATTCCATCCACAAATGCAAAGTTTATGGCTGACTGATATTTCCGATGACCATTTAGCTATTGCATTTATTTTTCTCATTGCTAGTCATATGTATAGAACCAATTTCGGGATTGGGCACAACATGAAAGATTCTTTGTGTCTTGTTCTAGCTTCTTTAGGGGTTATTACTCCTTTGGTAGCTCAACACATGTACTCTTTATGTGCTTATGCATTCATAGCACAAGAATTTACTACTCAAGATGCATTATATACCCACCACCAATATATCGTAGGATTCATCATGACAGGAGCTTTTGTTCATGGAGCTATATTTTTCATTAGAGATTACAATCCGGAGAAAAATGAAGATAATATATTAGCAAGAATGTTAGATTATAAAGAAGCTATCATATCTCATTTAAGTTGGGACAACCTCTTCGTGATTCCATACCCCGACATTATGTTCATAATGATGTCATGCTTGCCTTTAACGCAGAGAAGCAAAATCTTGATTGAAACGATATTTGATCAATGGATACAATCCGCTCATGGTAAAACTTCATATGGGTTCGATGTACTTTTATCTTAAACGAGTGGCACAGCATTCAACGCGGGTCGAAGCATCTGGTTGTAGGGTTGATTAAATGTTTTTAATGAAAATAGTAAATCATTATTCTTAACAATAGGTCCTGGAGACTTTTTGGTTTCTCATGCTATTTCTCTTGGTTTACATACAACTACATTGATCTTAGTAAAAGGTGCTTTAGATGCATGTGGTTCCGTGGTTAATGCCAGATAAAATGGATTTCGGTTATAGTTTTCCGTGAGATGGCCCAGGACGAGGCTGTACTTGTGATATTTCGGCATGGGACGCATTTTTATTTGGAAATTTTTATGTTAAATACTGTTGATGGGTTAAATTTTATTGGCATTGGAAGCACATCACAGTATGGCAGGGTAATGTTTGGCGCTGAATGACTCTTCCACTTATTTGATGGGTTGGTTAAGTGCGGGATTATTTGCCAAACTCTTTCACAACTTATCAATGGATTAACCCTTTTTGGTATGAATAGTTTATCGGTTTGGGCATGGATGTTCTTATTTGGACATCTTGTTTGGGCTACTGGATTTATGTTCTCAATTTCTTGGCGCGGATATTAGCAGGAATTGATTGAAACTTAGCACGGCTCATGAAGGCACACCTTGGCCAATTTGATTTGTTGGAGAGATAAAACCAAAGCCGCCCTTTCCATTGTACAAGCAATATTGGTTGATTAGCTCACTTTTCTGTAGGTTATATATTCACTTATTTGATTTCTTGATTGCCTCTACGTCAAGCAAATTTCATAATTGAATGCAGAACTACCGATAATCTTCATTTCTTTCGACGGAGGAGGGGGCTTCACCTTCTTCTATTTCTACATCTATAATTCAACTTGTATCATGGATACCACTATGAATTCAACCATTATGGCAAGGAAAAGTTTGATTCAGAGGGAGAAGAAGAGGCAAATATTGGAATAGAAATATCATTCGATTCATCGATCCTCAAAAAAAGAAATAAGCAAGGTTCCGTTTTTGACAAATGGGAAATTTATGGAAAGTTACAATCCCCCATGGAATAGGTGTACCTACACGTCTTCATCGATGCTGTTTTTTGACCGGAAGGCCGAGAGCTAACTATTGAGACTTTCTTTAATTATCCGGACACATGCTTCGTTAATGGTTCATGCATGTTTGTTTTCGTGAGCAACAAGATCAAGTTTGTAAGGATTAACGCTTTATTTCTATTTCTATGGTCGATGATCATAGAAGCCCCTTTACCATTCTGTATAAATGGGCTATTCTATTTGTACAGATAGGTAGAGGGGCGCATTTAACTTTGTTTATCTAGTAGTTTTCAGTTCTTATCTTCGGCGCGGGGTAGAGAAGTTTGGTAGCTCGCAAGGCTCATAACCTTGAGGTCACGAGTTCAAATCCTGTCTCCGCAACATCTTGTTTTGCCAAACTATTTTAGGTTTGACTCTGTAAACTAGTAACTAATTCACCTCTTCACTTTTTGGGGGTGGAAGGAAAAAGAAAACATAGGGAGGGATAGAATCATCACACTATAACGGCTAACTATACAAAATCCTTAATTTAAGGATATATTTAATGCTATTTATGAATTTAAATAAGAAATAGTAAAAAAAAATTACTTTATCTTTGATCTTGGGCGGATAGTGGGAATCAAATTAGCGTCTTATCCTTGGCAAAGATAAATTTTACCATTCGACCATATCCACATTTTTTTGTTCTTGATACACAGTATGTACCCACATATATGATATATAACCGGATCTTATTTGTACAGTGCATGGACACATATTCTCTTCGGAATGCTTCCAATTATATTTTTAATTGTATTGTTTTTATTCAAGAAGTTTGACCCACCTCTAAATTTTTTGTTTTCTTTATTTGATTTGCATTTTCTTTGGGGACTTAGATTCAAATTTAATGTGTCTCACAACCAAGAAAAATTAAGGGGGTCATTTTGGTTTTGGGTCTGCGACGAATAGGTTCAAGAGATGAGAGAATTAAGGATACCCACCAGAAAGACTAATCCATCCATAAGGATGTACCGTAAAATACAACATTTTTGTTACTTGACCAGCCATCAGGAGAAGCAAATACAATGGGTACACAAATCAATAAGATTAATAAAGTAGAAATTAATGAAAAACTAGCCAATTGGAAAGCAAGAGTCATTCTTTAATCCTGCTACCAACAAATGAACTATATACCATTTGATTACAATGGGTACACAAATCAATAAGATTAATAAAGTAGCAATTAATGAAAAACTAGCCAATTGGAAAGCAAGAGTCATTCTTTTAATCCTCCAAGTTACCAACAAATGAACTATATACCATTTGATCCCTCTATCTGCCAAAAACTATTAATTGTGATAAAATATGTCATCGAGGATTTTACTTTTATCATGAATCCATTGATTATATATGACTTATTACTACTCTTCACACTTTATTTGTACATGGAGGGGTGGGGGAACTGGAATTTTCTTTTTATTTCACAAATGGGCATGTTAGATCATATATATCTATATACAGATAAAGGATCGATCGGTGGATTCGCACCTTCGAGATCTTTCTTATCGATAGTGGGGCATCCACCCCTTGCGCCATATTCTCTATTCGGAGGAATAAAATAAAAATAGTCTTTCGGAGATATGGCTTAGTGGTTGATAGCCCGGTCTTGAAAAACCCATATGTTTGAACAAAGAACCATCGAGGGTTCGAACTTCCTCTCTTCTTTTGCTAATTGAATAGATTTTTTTCTTTATGATTTTTCCCAATCTACTATCCGAAAGAAAGAAGGGATGGCTCGGCTATCCCACCTAGCCAAGCCATAAAAATAGATTAGATATAAATTAGATAAAATGAGTTGAAAAGAAAAAGAAAAAGGAATACTTAAGCTGATTCCAAGATGTATGATTGAATCAAAGTGATTTGTACTTCATTCAAGCATTGGATCTCCTATCTTATCTCAATTAAGAGGGGTCATGGAAAAAATAGGTTCAAAGTCACGATCAATTCCTTTTTCAAATCCTGCTGCAGCTACACGAGCCCTTCCCCGTTCCACAAAATGACGTACGAAGAAGAAGAATCCTAGAAAAATTGAGAGGTAGCTAACCAACTTCTAAGAGAGACATAATTGACTGCATTGATCTCAGTAGCTACAATAATCCATGAAATTTAAAGAACCTAAAAAGGTGCATGAGTCATATATTCCGCGGACCGCCGTTCCTGCCAAGGTTGTATGTCTTTTTTCAACCTACTAAAGTCTAACACATTTGGACCCCTTAGAGGCTCTAAACATGGAGCACGCAGATTCCAAAAATGCATAGTTTCTCCTCCAAAAATGACTTCTCCGATCGGAGAACAAATTATATATTTACCTAAACCAGTAGGCTGTCCTTAAGCGATCCCACGTTAGCCCCAAGACGTTGGTCTCGAACTAGAAAAGTAAAATCTTGAGCTTGAGAAGCCGTCCAGTAGGTCCATAAAATTCACTAGGATAAGCCGTATTATTGGAACTAGAAAACAACAATCAATGAAACCAAAGACAGCGAAAGCCCCAAATTATAAGATTTCCAAACATTACAAGTGCGCGTTGAGCCCGTGCAAAGGGTTTGGTTAAGATATGCCAGATTCCACCAAGTATACAAATGGAACCTAACCATCCATTTCCTCCGATTATATCTTCTACATTGTCCACACCAACAACTATCCTTCTCCCAAGGGGATTTAGTAAATAACCAAATATGATACTCGGGCTAAGGGTCAAGTTGGTAATTTTTGTTATATCCCCCTCCCAGTGCCCAAGTATCATATATGCCCCCAAAATAAAGAGCCTTGAATACTAGAAGAAAAGCACCTATACCTAACAAGATTAAGTGAATACCTAAAATTGTGGTCATTTTATTTCGATCTTTCCAGACATAATCAAAGAAGGGAAAAGATTCTTCGCGTTCATGTCCCATAGCAAGTGCATGATAAATGCCGCCAAAGCCCAATACTGCAGAAGAAATTAAATGAAGTACCCAGATACAAAGTATGGAAAGGTGTCTATAACTTCGCCAAATAGTGGCTCACCCCCCAACCTAGAGTATCTAGGTGGGGAAGTAAAATCAATCCTTGTTCATACATAGGCTTCTCTGGTATGAAATGGGCCACTTCAAATAGGTTCATTCCTTCGTCCCAGAATACGATTAATCCAGCATGGGCTACATGAGCCCCTAGTAGTTTACCGGATAAATTGATAAGTCGAGCATTTCCAGCCAACCAAGCGAAACCAAGGTTTCTGGTCAAGACCAACTAAGGCTAAAGTTCCATTAAAGAGCGTTTCCATGTGGTAGAAACACAAGGAATATAAGGTTTTCATGAGGCTAATCTTGAGCCTCGATCTAAGCACGAATACCTTCGTTTAAGAGAATATTTTTGGTGTAGAAAGTCTCAAATTTAGGATCTTCCGTCGCGCAAATTTCCTGAGAAACAAAGTCATAGGGACGTAGGTTCAGGGCTAGTTCGACTACTCCAAGAGCACTCATCCATAAACTAGTTACTGGTACAAATAACATAAATAAATATAACCAACGTTTATTGGAAAAAACAACCCCAAAGATATGTGACTAAAAGCGGTTAGCGGTGACCATTGAATAAGTTTCTTCAGCTTGAGTTGGATTAAAAGCACGGAATGTATTTGCACCATCACCATCTTCAACAGTATTTTCTACGGTAGCACCATGAATGGCACATAGCAAAGCAGCACCCAATACACCGATAACTCCCATCATATGAAAGGGGTTCAAAGTCCAATTATGAAACCTTTGAAAAATAGGATGAATTTAACATAGCTGCTACACCAAAACTAGGTGCAAAGAACCAAGTAGACTGACCTACTGGATAAATTAAAAACAGAAACAAAACAACAATTGACCAGCGAATGCAATTGCATTATAAGGTCTCAATTGAATAACAGATAGAACAAGCTCGAATTGACGTAACATGAAAAAACCTATTAGCCAAAAGCTCCATGGAGAGCAAAAATTCCATAGATCCCCCAATTGGACACCAACGAGTAAAATCTCCCTGTGCTTCAGGACCCCATAGTATCAACAACGAATGTGCTAAACTGTTAGCAGGAGTAAAAAAGGCGGTAGTTAAGAAAGTGCAAATTTTCCAAATAAGAACTGGCCAACCCATGGATATACCATGAAGTTACAAATGTTGTACCTGTGAACCAACCCCTACAACGAAATAGGCACAAGGAAAGAGCAATAGATCAGACCAGCTTCACAAACAAAATGGTCCCTCTCAGAACCAGTCATCCATATCAAATAAATCATTTTTGTCTTGGTAAACTTGGCTCAATGGCTATAGTCATAGTGATCCTCCTATTCAACTACTTCGATCATTTCTAAGCACCACATATCTTTTTTGGGGGGTCTGAAGATTCGATCATTTTTGTATGATTTCTCTTGCCCCGCTCTTTCCAATGGGTTTAGAAGATAAAAATCCTTTATTGATTAGCCCATAAACTGACCTAGTAAATCCATGAACTCCATTGGCTTATTCCTTCGGACTAAGCATATGAACCATGAATTGTCTTAATAAGATAATTCCATCAATCCCTTGTTTTGAAAGAACTGCTCAAGGACCAAACGGCCCCTTTCCTTCATACTTCATATAAATAAATCTAAAACCCCACATTATATCTTTCCGCGGATCGAAGGAAAAAAGACAGTTCGATCGAATATTTATTTTAGATTCTTTTATCTGTTAGAAAAAGAGATAATCTACTATTTTTCCTTTTAGAAAATCTAAAATTCAATTAAAAAAATAAATAAAAAGGATACTGGAAATGAAAGTCTCTTTTGGATATATTCTTATCACACTGTTGGAACAAAACAAAAATACCGGATGCAACGATATTGAAATATTTGCACATGAAGCCACGATCTGATAGATATACATCGAAATATACAATCTACTAAATATAATATAGATAGAAATTAATATATAATATAGATGAAACTAATCTTTGATCTCGAATCAAAGAAAGATAATAAATGGCTCTTATGGTGTGACTTGGAAGAAAGGTTTCTCTGTAGAGTAAAGGAATAACAATTTATTCCTATAATTTTTCCTATAGAAAATCTAGTAACAAGAAGATATAATCGGAAATACTGACAAATTCTTGTGAGTCCAAAACAAAACAAAATGAAATAAAAGAAAATCAACCGCCCCAATTTCATCTCTATAGAATTTTAATATCAGAATAGCGGATATAGTCATAGATTCAATAGGTCGTGACACTTAATTTTTATTTTGTTGATTTCTAATCTTTCGAATGGATTTGGTTGGTATAATTGAGAATCGGAATATTCGGTGATTCAAGAAGTGACTTTTCATTATTCAAAATTTCATAATAATTAAAATTGACTAAACAAATGTTCAACTTTCTAACTAAGTGTACGATAATGTATTATCCAAGCTTAGTTACTTTTTTTATTGCAAATAAAAATACAATTCTCCCTCAAATATGAATACAAATACGAATACTAGATTTGAGTTTTACAAAGCTCCTTATCGGATTTTAACCGATGACTTACGCCTTACCATGGCATTACTCTACCACTGAGTTAAAGGGCCTTTATTTAATTCGAAATTATTCACTATTTGGATAAAATATCTATATGTGCATATATTATAACCATAAGTATATATGCATAAGTATGTGCAGTAGATACAGTGTGTAGTGACTCATTGTTGAATAATAAAATGGATTTACTCTTAGTAAGTCTAGAGAAAATGCAATGAATTGTTTCTAGACCGACTCGAATTGCTTTTTTTATTTTAGTGAATTGATCCCATCATAACAAAATTCACTTGCTGATACATGTAAATACACCTAGAAATTCAACATAAAATTAAAGATATTTCATCGAATCATGGAATGAAGAGATTTTATTAGTCTACTGAACTAAATTCTTGAGAAAAAGAATTTGTTGCTTAATCCCGCTTACTAGATTTCTCGTTTGTTAATTTTCTATCTTTGTGGGAGGGAGATAAGGATATCTCGTGTTAACAATGAATCAAATAAAAGTGAAAGAAATCAAATTTCACACCTTTTTCCTTTTCTGACGGACCAATCATTCCCTGAAAAAATCCTACTCTTCCTTATTATTTTTTATTTTTGAATTATTTCAATTGAATTTATTTCAATTATTTTAGTTTAGATTATTTAGTATTTCAAATTTTATTTAGAATTTTCTTTTTTTATTTAGAAATTTGTAAATAAAAAAAAGTAATCCTACTCTTCCTTATTATTTCTATTTTTTATTTATTACTTTTTTTCATTTACAAAATTTCTAAATAAAAAAGAAAATTCTAAATAAAATTCAAAATACTAAATAATATAAACAAAAATAATTGAAATAATCTCAAAATAGAAAAATTCTAATACAAGATTTCTAATGGCGACTTAATGAATAATTCATCAATGACGAATAAAAAACAATTCTATGCAAGTATGAAAGGTGGAAAGATCCCTCGGATAGAATCATTCGATTATATTTAAAATTTCAAAAAACTTATCATACTATGATCATAGTATGATGGTCGTTGGTCAAGTAGGCTCCCATCGCCTAGTGGTTTAGGACATCTCTCTTTCAAGGAGGCAGCGGGGATTCGAATTCCTCTGGGGGTAGGGTACTACGAAAGGAAGTTGATCATGGATTATCAATAAGTCTAAAATTGATTCTTCCCCGGGTCGATGCCCAAGCTGTGTTAATGGGGAGGGACTATAAATTCGTTGGCAATATGTCTATGGTGGTTGAAATCCAGCTCGGCCCAATAATTCGCCAATCCGCCATGAGATAATATAACCCTTTGGTATTTAAGAAATACCCGATCTAGAGATAAAAAAGAATCAAATTTTCTGCTAGATCCCGCATTTCCCTGGGATTGTAGTTCAATTGGTCAGAGCACCGCCCTGTTAAGGCAGAAGCTGTGCGTTCGAGCCCCGTCAGTCCCGACGGATCCAATAAATATATCAACAAATCTCTCCCTTTTTATGAAGGGGACCGCGGGAAGAATTTCATTGTCAAAGAAAAGGGGAAATTCTTAGTTCTTTTTCTTCCCTTTGGTCGGAGAAAGACATATGTGGTTGGATTAGTACAACTATTGGTATCATTATAGTCAGTATTCCAAGAAATGTTGGCTTTTTTCGATTGTCCCCGATGCATGTAATATAATGGAGTACTATACCTTTTTGAGGCATGCATACACAAAGGGAATTCCTTTATTGTCCAATAAAAAATTGAATATAAGAAAATACTTTCCAGAAAAAATTAAAAAAAACAATTTATTTTTCTGGCTAGGGATTTATGGAACCTCACTGTTACACCCCGTAAAATTCACGATACATAGATGGCTTATTCGCGTGTTGGTTAAGCGTATTTGAAAGCCATACATGCGCAAAAAAGGCCCGAAAGACCGGACAGAAACCTGTCGAACCATTGTTCGGCCGGGTTCGGATGACTACACGCAAGTGCACGTGGTCGAACAAGTAGTAAGTGGCTCAAGTGCTTCAAGTATCGATCCCACGTTGACTGGACTACGGGCAAAATCTACTCAAGAGTCAATTAGCTGTAACTCTAAAATGCAGACAACAATGTTAAAGAAAAGTTTTTTGTATTTTGTTATCTAAATTTATACTAAGGCTAAAATGAATATACAAGTGAGTCTGAACAATGAATGTGAGCATGCTGAGGCTGAAACGAATATGTAAAGAAATTAATTATCGATACAAGTTGGTTAATCTTTTCTCCGGTTGCTAGTCAGAACTTAGGCCTATGGATTAAAACTCTCGTATTTAACCCAACTTAAGAATCATGAACCTTTCCACCTACATTTCGTGATAAGAAGCAATTCATGTTCTAACCATACAAAACCAATTCCACAATTGACTAATACGACTTTCAGGTATATTTCTATCCTGAAGGTAAATCAATTCTCAATTTTTCCAAACTAAGAAAAGATCATATCCTATTAATTCACAACTTTCCAATTTCGTGCTTTCTCGAGTGAAATCGGACTTTTTAGATTTACATTAACATTGGCCAAAAATCAATGAAGTAAGAACAAGAATTAATAGAACAACCATGGAAGAAAAGATGAAAGAACCAAATGATCAACAATCACATTTCAATACAATTGTTCCTAACCTCAGCAACAAGTGAAATTAGCCACTCATTCGTGGATTAAACATCGTTAAATGAGTACAAATCATACGAATAATTGAAAGAAAGGAGAAAGAGATAGAGAGAAACCCTAAGATTTTCGTCCCCTCAACTACCTGTAACCCACGTTCTTGCTCCACCAAGTCAGAATAA
>JACEIK010001323.1:147430-162908 GCA_018107945.1 Datura stramonium
TCAAAATTCAAGTGTTTATTTATGTTTTAGAATATATTATTATTAATTTTCAACTTAAGACCAACCTCGAATTAATTCATTGCTAATATTGAAGGTCACGATTCATACTATCGTGTAGTCATCCCTATAAAAGCAACAAATATTTTAGGATTTTAAACTCTTGTAAGAATCATCTAATATTTGAAAGGCATTCAAATTGTTATAAAATTATTTATGAAGTGTAACTTTCTTTTCTTTTTTTAATTTTATTTTGTGGCGTAATTAAGATTTTATATATCGTGAGTAAAAAAAATAGTTCGTGATGTTCTTTTTCTTTCTTCTTGCTTCTCTAAGTATTTAGTTTTGTTTCTTTATTGTCGTTAATAGCTGATTATCTAGTTTATTTATTTAAATTAAGATTTAGATATAGTATTATGTTAAAATAACTTAATTTACTCACTCTTATTTATTTAATTTGAAATGAGGTCGGACTTATGTTTGGGTTTCTTATGTAAATTAAATTGCCACCCAGTGTCACTTAAAAATAATTTAGTTTTATGCATAACTTATTTTCTTAAATTTTAAATATCCAATCTTATTTCTTCACTTGGATAATAATTGAGTTTGTGTGTCTATTATTTTAATTTTTTATTAACTAATTAATTTATTTAATTTACGCTCAGATTAATTATTCATCTCGAAATGATTTTATTTAATCACTTAGCTTATTTTAGTCTTAAAAAATAATTGACTTTGCCCATTTAGTTGTCCCACATAATTAATGAATCTGACCGGAAATCACATTTTTTGATCTCAAAAGGTGCATAACACCTTCCTTTTGAGGTAATTTGAATCCTTGCCCAATTTTGGTGACCTAGGCTAGTTAATGGTCATTCGTAAAATTAGTTTAGCACGGTGCCTTAACGCACCATAATTCGTTAGGTGGCGACTCTCCTCTTTAATTAACCGTAAAGAGTTGTCACATGTTGAGTCTCGCTTTTCGTGAGAAAAATGGGGTGCGACAGGTGTCACCTGAAATGTGATCGAAGCGTGGACTGCAGATGCCAAACCGTGGCCGCAAATACGCAGAAAATCTGTGGCGATGACATTTTTGTAATTACTAGTACGTTACTTATTTCCTTTTTTGGAATTCTTTAGAAGGTTTTAAAGAAAAATCTGGGGAAAAAAATATTATCGACGATTGCTACTTTGGAAACATTAGAGAGGGAAAAGAAAGTAAGGTTTTATTTGAGGTTTGTTGGAGAATTTCGACAATCAATAGCGAATCAAACATCTTTGTGTTATCATTGTGAGTATATTTTCCTTGTCTTATCTGTCACGCCCTACCTTGGGAGGTATGACTGGCACCCGGTGCCCTACTGGTCTAACTAACCTGACTGGACTGGGCCACATTTGACACTTAATTCAGGAAACGAACTTGCTATATCTCGGCTATAAGTACAGCCCCTGGCTGACAAGGCCACCTGTAAACAAAGACAACTAACCACAACAATGCAATAACAGGGGTCCTATGCAGGCCGACAAGGCCACCATGCTGGCTAGTTATAACTGAAAAGTAAATCAGACACTAAACTATGCTATGGCCGACAAGGCCCCACACGGCCCACACAGGATATAAAGCATACACGGGCCTCACATAGCCAATGACAACTAACCACAGGGAATGTACAACAGTCTGCAAGCCTCTAGGAGTGATATAATGGTCGAGACAGGGCCCTGACCTATCCAAAACTATACATCAAAAGTACAAACCTCTATTAACTTTCAAATCCAGAGGAAAGGAGTTGAATAAACTACTGACTTCAGCTGGAGACTAGGAACATTTCGAACCGCGTCTATCCGCACCTGCAGGCAAGCGATGCAGCACCCCTAGTGGGCGTCAGAACAACATGTACCGAATATGTAAGGTAGAAAGATAATAACTGACTGAAAGCTGATAAAACTGTAGTAATTAAAGGAAGAGGGTAAGGATTTAACCTGAATACCTTCATTGCCTGAATTATCTAAATAACAAGTCTATATAAGAAAACAAGAACCTAACCGGGCCCCCATAAGTCTGGAAGGTACAAACAACACAGAAGAACCTACATGAGCCCCCATAAGCCCAGAAAGTACAAACAAAGTCCATTTCTTACTATCCGAGTACTAAGGATGGTGTATACTGTAACTCGGGCTGGCCCTCGCGGCCTCAATATGGTGAAACTCATTACGGCCCTTGCATCCTCAATTTGATGGAACTCAATACAGTCCTCATGGCCTCAATAAATGGAACTCTGTATGGCCGTCGCGGCCTCAATAAATGGAACTCAAAATGGCCCTCGCGGCCTCAGTAAATAGAACTTTATATGGGATAACATCTAACTACTCAGTATCGAAGTAAGACCATTCTAGCTAGATTAACTCAGAAAAGAATTATTATTTTGTCACCATAGGCTCAATTCAATTTATAATAGCTGATACCAATAGGTTTACTCTAAAGTACTATCGACACATGGGTCGTACCAACTTTACGACAAACGTAACTTGCCAAATGGATAGCCTTACATACCTTGATCACCGATTCCTGATTAGCCGGTGAATTTCAATCCGTATTCAATAGATCTTTCTAACTGTAATCGTATTATTGAGATAATGAGACTAGTTTCAGTACTAAATTCGGCAAAAATGATAATTCTTAATAATAATAATATTAACTATACTTTAACTTAACAAAACACGATAAAAAATGTATAATTTCTCGAGAGTTCATAAGGGAGAAATACTTACTTGAATCCCGTGATCGTATAGAAATTAGTTTGGACCAATTGCGACAACTACTACTCAGCAGGGTTACGATTTTCCAGACAAATTTTGAGAAACTAACTCCTTAGTAATGCTCTATGTAGGCTTATAACCCGATACCTGAAGTTAATTTAAGTTTGGGCGGCATTTGGCAGCGTAATCGGAAGAAAAATACCTTAAGTTTCGCATTTTCCTTTCTCTGGATGAAGGCATGTATGTATATATGAAATAACACAAATGAAAACTTAAACTTATATAATCTTTGAGCGGTGGAAAGGGGGTTCATGACACGGAACCTGTCGCGCTAGTTTATGGGTGTGCCACGACGTCCAACACGGAGGAAAGGGGTCCGTGGTGCGCTGCCCCTGCTGCAGCTTGCTCCGGCCTTCTCCCTCGCTTCTCCTATTCCGCACTTGTTCGAACTTTTTCCTGGCTCTTTCTCGTACACACCGAACTCTAAAACTCTTGACTAATGTACAAATAGGTCAACTAAACATTAGAAACTTACGGGGTGTAACATCCTCCCCCCTTAGGAACATTCATCCTAGAATATTACTTTAGCTCACGGGAACCTAACCCTTTTTAACTACTATTCTGGAAAATTTTTGGCAGAGTCTCCCCTGTAATATGGACTATCTGAAAACCCTAAAAAGCAGAAAAGTCCAATACAGGCATTTCATATAACATTCTAAAAACTCTTTCACAGTAAAATAATAGACAATTGAGCATTACATAAAACATAAATTATAAAACAACAACTGAACCAACAATTTCACCTTAATTGCGTAATCTGAATTAAGTCTGGAACAAATGAGGGTATCTAGATCTCATGTCATCCTCGGCTTCCAAGGTCATCTCTTCTCTATTCCTGTTTCTCCAAAATACCTTAACAGAGGCGACATCTTTAGTTCTCAACCTGCGAACTTGCCAATCCAATATGGCCACTGGAACCTCTTCGTAGGCTAATGCCTCAGTAATGTGGACGTCCTCAATTGGCACAACTCGGGATGGATCCCCTATGCACTTTCTTAACATCAACACATTAAAGACCAGGTGAACAGATTCTAATTCTGAAGGTAGATCTAGCTCATATTCCACCTGACCTATTCTCCGGAGGATTTGATACGACCCAATAAACCTCGGGCTAAGCTTACCCTTTTTACCAAACCTCATCACGTCCTTCATTAGTGAAACTTTCAGAAACACCCAGTTGCCTATATCGAATTCCAGACTTCTATGTCGTACGTCAGCGTAGGATTTCTAGCGGCTCTGAGCTGTCAACAGGCATTCTCTGATAAGCTTTACTTTCTCTTCTAACTTGTGGATTATGTCTAGCCCAATTAACTTTGATTCTCCTACATCAAACCAACCTACTGGGGACCTGCATTTCTGTCTATATACGGCCTCATAAGGCACCATCTGGATTGCCGAATGATAATTGTTATTGTAAGCAAATTCAATAAGGCGCAAGTGCTCATCCCAATTGCCTTCGAAATCTAACACGCACGTCCATAACATATCCTCGAGTGTCTGGATGGTACATTCTACATGTCCTTCTGTTTGAGGATGGAAAGTTGTACTCAGATTAACTTGTGTCCAAGGCCCTTCTGAAAGGACTGCCAGAATTTAGCTGTGAACTGCGCTCCTCTGTCAGAAACGACCGATACTGGAACACCATGCAATCGAACTATGTCCCTAATATATAATTCGGCATAGTCCTCAACTGAGAAGGTGGTCCTGACTGGCAGAAAATGAGCTGACTTCATCAATCTGTCAACAATCACCTAGATGGAATCAAATCTACGCCTAGTACAGGGTAATCCTGTCATGAAATCCATATTGATTGCCTCCCATTTCCACATAGGCACTGTTATTTCCTGTGTCCATCTACCGGGTTTTTGATGTTTCGTTTTTACCTGTTGGCAGTTAGGACATTGTGCTACAAATTTTGCTACCTCCTTCTTCATTCCCGGCCACCAGTAAATATCTCTTATGTCATGATACATCTTTGTTGAACCTGGGTGAAGTGAATAACGAAAATAATGTACCTTTTCCATGATCTGCTGGCGAATTCCTACCACATCTGGAACGCAGAGGCGACCCCTACATCTCAAAACCCCATCCTCAGTTACCTCAAAGGCTGGTACTTCTCCCTGTTGTACCTTATCTCTGCTGTGCTAAATGAGGATCTTCATACTGCCGCTCTTTTACTTCTACAACTAGAGATGATACTGTAGTATTATGAATTATGGCTCCATTATCCTATGTATCAACTACCCGAACTGCCAAACTGGCTAGCCGATGCAATTCTAGGGTCATTTCCTGCTATTCCATCCTCAGATATGCCAAACTTCCCATAGATTAGCGGCTAAGAGCATCCGCCATAATATTAGCTTTCCCTGGGTGATACAAGATTTTCACATCATAATCTTTCAACAATTCTAACTAATGGCGTTTTCGCAAATTCAGCTCTTTCTGTGTGAAAATGTACTGAAGACTTTTATGGTCAGTAAAAATATAATGCCTCCATATATTTAAGGCGTGAACTACTGCAGCTAACTCCAGATCGTGGGTGGGATAGTTCTTTTCATGTTTTCTCAATTTCCTCGAAGCATATGCTATTACCTTTCCATGTTGCATTAAAACACACCCTAACCCGACGCCTGAAGCGTCACAATACATCGCATAACCCTTTGAACCTTCCGGTAAAGTTAACATTGGTGATGATGTCAATCTGTTTTTCAATTCTTGGAAACTCAGCTCACAAGCTTCGGTCTACTGAAACTTGGCTGCTTTTTGAGTCAATTTAGTCAAAGGTGCTGACAGGGTAGAAAACCCTTCCACGAACCTTCTGTAATACCCGGCTAACCCCAGGAAACTGTGAACCTATGTTGGAGTCGTAGGTCTAGGCCATGTTTTCACTGCCTCAATTTTCTGCGAATCGACTTGAATACTAGCCTCTGATACAATGTGGTCCAAGAAAGCTACATAATTCAACCAGAATTCACATTTAGAAAACTTTGCATATAACTGGCGGTCTTTGAGGATCTGAAGTACTGCCCGCAAATGATCTTTATGTTTTTCTTCTGAATGGGAATAGACTAGAATATCATCAATGAACACTATTACAAACAGATCCAAATACGGCCTGAAGATACTATTCATTAGGTCCATGAACACTGCTGGTGCGTTTGTCAACCAAAAGAACATAACTAAGAACTCAAAATGGCCATACCTAGTCCTAAAAGCTGTCTTCGGAATATCTTTCCCCCGAACTCGAACCTGGTGATACCCGGATCTCAAATCAAATTTAGAGAAATATTTCACCCCTTGCAACTGATTAAACAAATCATCTATTATCGGAAGAGGATATTTATTCTTAATAGTAACTTTATTCAATTACCAGTAATCTATACACATGCTTAAGGACCCATCTTTCTTTTTCACAAACAGGACTGGTGCACCCCACGGTGACATACTGGGTCTGATGAAACCCTTATCTAACCAATCTTTTAACTGTTCTTTTAGTTCTTTTAATTTAGCAGGGGCCATTCGATACGGGGGTATGGATATCGACTGAGTATCTGGTAGCAAATCCATAGAGAAATCTATTTTCCCTCTCTGAAGGAATACCGGAAAGTTCATCTGGAAACACATCCGGGAACTCATTAACAACTGGGATAGACTGGTGAGTTGGGGATTCTGCTTTCATATCCCGAACTCTGACAATATGGTAAATACAACCCTTTGCTATTAACTTTTTCACCAGAAGATAGGAAATAAACTTACCTTTCAGCGTAGCTATATTACCTCTCCACTCACACACTACCTCTCCCAGAAAGTGAAATTAGACAATTCTGGTCCAACACTACAGTAGCATAACATGTTGCTAACCAGTCCATACCCATAATCACATCAAAATCAATCATTTCTAATTCTACCAGATCTGCTGAGGTTAGATGACCCACAACCTCTACTGTACAACCCCGATAAATTATTTTAACAATAATAGAGTCACCAACAGGAGTAGATACCAAAAAGGGTCGCTGAAGAAATTCTGGTGCTATATCAAACTTTCGGGCTACTAACAAAGTAACATACGACAAAGTGGTGTCCAGATCTATCAAATTATAAACTGAGTGAGAAAAAACATCTAATATACCTGTCACAACATCTGGCGATGACTCTGACTCCTGTCTCCTTGGTAATGCATATGTGCGATCCTGACCGCTACCTGAACCAGATGCCCCTGATCTACCTTGACCTCTGCCAGCTGGAGCTGAGGGTCGGCGCCCTACAGAAGGTGCTGGGGCATGCGAACCTGCTGAGGATCTATTCTGATGGTCCTGACCACCCTAGCGTCTAGTCGGGTAGTCTCTCATCATGTGCCCCTCCTTCCCGTAGGTATAACAGGTGGTGGAACCATATTTGCACCTCCCTAGATGTTGTTTATGGCAAGTACTGCATCGGGCATTGCTAACTCTGTCTGGTCTGGCCCCCTCTACTGCTGCGAGCTGGGCGCCCATGAACTTTCACCGGGCCTGACTGATTCAACTGCCTCCGACGATCTGATCTGTTGTCCTGGTGCTACTGAAATAGGGGCCTAGGTAGCCTTCCTAAGAAATAGGGTCTAGGCCCGCCCTGAAAATCTGCCTGGAAATCTGCGGGTCTAGCCCTCCGACGCTGCTCCTGACCTGACCTTTCCATAGCATCTGGCGTTAGCTGAGCTCTTCTATATTCTGAGCAAAAGCCTGGATCCATGAAATGTCCATATCCTCTCGCAGAGTGGCTGTAATGCAAGACTCTACGCAAGCTCCATAATAAACCGGTGCACCCTAGCTGGCATGGTGTCAATAAACGAGGGTGCATACTTGGCTAAGGAGTCAAACCTCAAACGCATCTTCTCTGACACTCATTCGGCCATGCTCTAGATGCAAACACTGCTCTACTCTGGCATGCCGAACCTCTCAAGGCAAATAATGATCTATGAAAGCCTGAAAAAAGATAGTCCACGTAGGTGGAGGTACATCTTTGCCTTAGGATCTCTCCCAACTCTCATACCACAAAACCACTACATCTCGCAATTTGAATACTGCTAGCTCGACTGATTCTATGGACGAGGCATGCATGACCCTAAATATCCTCTACAGTTGGTCTATAAAGTACTGGGGGTCCTCTCTGCAATCTGTCCCTTTAAACTGCGGGGGGACTCAAAGCTAGAAACTCACGAACTCTCAAACTATCGGGCCCTTCAGTGGGCTCAACAACAGCTGGTACTACCGGCTGAGGCTGACATTGAGCAGCCATCATCTGTATCAACATGTAAAAAGCACCCCTGAGCTCTTGATCTGATGGCATAGAGTATAGCTGGTGGTGGTGCTGACATATCTGCCGACCTAGCAGGCTCTGAATGTGGTGGTGGGTGCTGGGGAGATCAAGGTGGTGTCCCCTGTCGCCCTCAGATCAGGCTGACTCTGCCTTGTAGTCCCATACTAGTTCCCTCTCCTGCTGCCACATCCAACTCTCGACCAGTCGCGGTCTACCGTGTGTCTGACATTTCTCTGTAAACAAATAGGATAACATAAGCTCAGGAAGTTACCCTATACAACACAACTCTATAGCACGATTGGAGGAGAAAAAAGAGTAACCACACTATTTTTCCTTGCAGCGTCCTGCCTATAGAATGTGGTGCACAACACACCCATAGACAAGACTCTACTTGATGGTTTGCAGACTCCCTGGGATACGACCTACTCTGATACCAAGTTTGTCATGCCCCACTTTGGGAGGTATGACTGGCACCCGGTGCCCTACTAGTCTGATTAACATGACTGGACTGGGCTCGTTTGACACTTAATTCAAGAACTGAACGGGCTATATATCGGCTGTAAATACAACCTTTGGCCGACAAGGCCACCTGTAAAAAAAGACAGTTGACCACAACAATGCAATAACAAGGGTCCTATGCAGGGCAACAAGGTCATCTTGCTTTCTAGTTATAATTGAAAAGTAAATCAGGCACTAAACTACGCTATGGCCAATAAGGCCTCTAACTAATAGGTAAACAAGTCCCCACATGGTCCACATAGGAAATAAAGCATACACGGGCCCTATACGGCCAACAACAACTAACCACAGGGAATGTACAATAGTCTGCAAGCCTCTAGGAGTGATTAATGGTCGAGAAAGGGCCCCGACCTACCCAAAACTAACCATCAAAAGTACAAACCTCTATTAACTTTCAACTCCGGAGGGAAGGAGCTGAATAAACTACTGACTTCAGCTGGAGGTTAGGAACGTCTCGAACAGCATCTATCTGCACCTGCAGGCAAGCGATGCAGCGCCCCGGGTGGGCATGAGTACAACATGTACCGAATATGTAAGGCAGAAAGATAATAACTGACTGAAAGCTGGTAAAACTGTAGTAATTAAAGGAAGAGGGTAAGGATTTAACCTAAATACCTTCACTGTCTGAATTATCTAAACAACAAGTCTATATAAGCAAACAAGAGCCTAACTGGGACCCCATAAGCTTGGAAGGTACACACAATATAGAAGAACCTACCTGGGCCCCCATAAGCCCCGACAAGTACAAACAAGGTCCACTCTTACTACCTGAGTACTAAGGATGGTGTATACTGTAACTCGGGCTAGCCCTCGCAGCCTCAATCTGGTGAAACTCATTACGGACCTCACGACCTCAATCTGATGGAACTCAATACGGCCCTCGCGGCCTCAATAAATGGTACTTTGTATGGCCCTAGCGACCTCAATAAATAAAACTCAAAATGGTCCTCGCAGCCTCAGTAAATTGAACTCTGTATGGGATCATCTAACTACTCAACATCGAAGTAAGACCATTCTAGCTAGATTAACTGAGACAAGAATTGTTATTTTGTCACCATAGGCTCAATTCAGTTTATAACAACTGACACCAATAGGTTTACTCTGAAGTACTATAGACACATGGGTCATACCAAATTTATGAAGAACGTAACTTGACGAAGGGATAGCCTTGCATACCTGGATTTTTGATTTCTGATTAACTAGCGTGTTTCAATCTGTATTAAATAGCTCTTTCTAACTATAATCGTATTACTGAGAGAATGAGACTAGTTTCAGTACTAAATTCGGCAAAAATGATAACTTTTAATACTAATATTAACTATACTTTAAATTAAGAAAACACGATAGAAAATGTATAATTTCTTGAGAGTTCAGAAGGGAGAAATACTTACCTAAATCCTGTGGTCGTATAGAAATTAGTTTGGAGAAATTGCGACAACTTTTACTCGGCGGGGTTATGATTTGCCGGGAGAATTTTGAGAAACTAACTCTGTAGTAATACTCCTTGCAAGCTTATAACTATATATCTGAAGTTAATTTGAGTTTGGGCAGCGTAATCGGAAGAAAATTTCCTTAAGTTTCGCATTTTCCTTTCTCTGGACGAAGGCATGTATGTATATATGAAATAACGCAAATGAAAACTTAAACTTAATTAATCTTTGGGAGGTGGACAGGGGGTCCGTGGCAAGGACCATGTTGTGCCAGTTTACGGGCGTTCCACGATGCCCAACACAGAGGGAGGGGATCCGTGGCATGCTGCCCCTGTTGCAGCCTACTCCAGCCTTCTCCCTAGCTTTTCCTATTCCGCTCTCGTTCGACCTTTTCCCAGTCTCTTTCTCGTACACATCAAACTCTAAAACTCTTGACTAACATACGAATAGGTCAACTAAATGTTAGGAAATTATGGGGTGTAACATTATCTCTTTTTAAGATGTGTGTTATCGTTGTAATGAATAGCTAATCTCAATGTCTAGGGTTATGTGAACCTTGACCTATTAACATCAATATGGGTTTATAAATGTAAATATTTAGGTTAGCAATCCGCATGTGTTGTCAATTCTCCTATTTTGATTGTTGTTTAACGGTTGCAAACGTTGAATCTTGCCTAAATCAAAATTATTTGATCAAAGATTTCATGATTAGGAATAAAAATTGGCAACGGGTATTTGAGGTTTTCAACCCTCATCTAATGACTTGAGCTGTAATAAAAAATTTCAACCTGGAATTTTGGACAAGTTTTGAATTAAAAATCACTCAAAGACAGAATGGATTGAGGGTGATAATTCTCTAATTGGGTCGAAAGACTTCAGAGAAATTTATAGAATTGTCTGTTATGCATGTGTAACGCTAACCTATATTTGAGTACAATATAAATTGTCGTAGTTAAGAGGTCTTAGGAATCACAACCCTAGTTTAGTCAAATTATTAAATCAAGTCAAATACTCTTTAATTGTCAATATAAAATCTTTAACTATCAGTGTGATTATATTTTCCTACCCCCTTGAAATATTGACTAAATAACTTCAAATATTCTCTTTTGATAAAATTTGCACCTTATTCCCTGTGGGATTCGACCCCAACCTCATTGGGTTCTATATTTGATACAATGACTGCTTTATACCTACTTAACAGGTGTAATTTGTGCGTATCAGGCTCGGCTATGGTCCTTCGTGAAAGGCCGCAAATGAGCCCAACTGGAATTGTCCAACGTGTTTTATTTAGCGTCTGTGATCCACTACACATCCTATATCATATAAATACCCTAGAAAACATATTGAGAAGGGGATACATAATTCACTGAGGCAGAACTCATGGAGGTCATTTTATTTTGGAGGTAAAAACATACAAGGAGCGTAAGCGACGAAATTCGACTTAGAGTTTCACTTTCTTCACTTCTTTTACTTGTTCGGTATGGAGTTTCATGCTATGTTCAACAATATTATGAGTAGATATATTTCTTACCTAGAGTTTTGATGGAACCTTTTGTTGAACGATTTTGTCATGACCCGAATTTACACCCTAGCCGTAACACGGGACCTGGAACCATGGATGGCCCTAAATCGAGCCATGGCATAATCATATCATGATATTAACAAGGTAACAACTAATCGAATCTTAATTGAGTGGAAGCTAACTAGAAAAGTCTAAACAACACCATAAGAATATAATCTATTATAAATACTAAATCAAAAGCTGAATCTGTCTATACATGTCTGAAAGCCTCTACTAAACTGATGAATTGCTGGGACAAGTCCCCAGCTAACTCCTAAAAGTCTGAAACTGAAATAAAACTAAAATAGGAAAAATCATTAATCTTGCCCTCAGTAGATAAGGACTCACAACTGATAGCTTAGGCGGAAATAGAGAGTGTCTAACCGCGAGACTGAGCCTGGAAACCTGGATTTATATCATAAAATGATATAGAACATAAAGTATGTGGTCAGTACTTGGAATGTACTGAGTATATGAAAAACGTAAAAGAACTGAAAAATGCAAATATACTAAAAAAAAGTAAACTGAACACGTAACTGAATGCATAACTGATCTAAAGTGTAATGACTTTATTTGAAAAAGAGTATAGATACTAATGAGATGCGCTTATTTGGAAACATTTAAATAAAATACAAGTAAAGTTGATGCATAAGGGTCATGTACATGCACTGTGAACTGAAATTATCACTGATATCATACAATGTACTGACTAATTACTGACAGTTGAGACTGAACTCTGCTAATACTAAGTTGAACTAAAGTCTGAGACTATACTGAACTGAACTGAAACTGAAGTCGTACACTAAGGGAAATGTTCTCTACTATGGAGGATCCCTAACTGAACGAAGGGAAACATTCTCTACTATTGAGAATCCGTGACTGAGCTAAGGGAAACATTCTTTACTATTGAGAATCCCTGACTGAGCTAAGGGAAACATTCTCTACTATTGATAATCCTTGACTGAGCTAAGGGAAATATTCTCTACTATTGAGAATCCCTGACTGAGCTAAGGGAAACATTCTCTACTACTGAGAATCCTGGTTATACTAACATGGAAGACACCAAATATGACATCGTTCATTTAGTCTAGGCTACTTCAGCTAATCAGAGACCTGCGTATGCAACTAATCATAACATATTGAATTCATGAGAGCCTGATCAGGGCTACTTTCTACTATCAAGAGGCCCAAAAGTATGAAGGATCATGATCATGCTTTACCATCGAAATTTATAACATTATAGGCCTAAAACTTTAGTATAATTCATGCGCTTTATATTCATGAAAATCCATAGGTTCTAATCATGCTTTAACATATATACCAAAAATCATGGTGAAATCATGAAGATATTTCATAGAGGCCGTATCTCAAAATAATGCTAATTCATGGTGAAATTCTATAAATCATGCTATTAACACTTCATATATAAAATTCATGAATTTGAAAGTAATTTCATAAACATGCATGACTACTTATCATGAGAATCTTGAAATCCATAGAAGACATGTGAGAGATCATGCATAGATTGATACCCTAAGACATACTTTTCTAGAATTTAAGAAAATTAGGGTTTTAACATAAAATTGGGGAACAAGGATGAAAGGAGATCCTTGTTGAAGTCCCACATACCTAGTAGAAAAACTCCCTTAATGGTCTTGAAGCTTGCAGCACCTTGTAGAGAAACTCTAAGTCTAGCATCTTAAGAAAAAAAGGGGAGAAGATGAACTTATAGTGTTTTTGAGTTGAATGAGGCAATAGACTAGGAAAACCCCTTAAATTCGACTCATATGATACCCAAAATGACCTCACTTAGGGATTAAAAATATAGGATTTTACTAAAATACCTCGGAGATTTCGATCTAAAAACTGCCCGTCCAGTGACCACGACCCACACCACGAGTCGTTGGTCCTTACCACGGCTCGTGGTGACCATCCGTTACTTCTGGGGAAAACTTATAGCTTTTGAACCTTTAACCAATGATTGGACAGGATCAGTTGTTACTCGTACCGATGACTCATCAATTCCTCCCATCGTCACCACTATCTCAACTGGTCCAACTCCTGAGATTCCTCCAACGACCGACATGACGGGTCGTTACCCCACTTAACAGTCCGTTGTAACCTTCCATTGCCACTGAACTAATAATCGAACCTTTTCTGAACTCCAACTAATGACCCCTCAGGACGACTCGTCATAGAAAACAATGGGTCATGTCTTGGCTCGTTGTTTGCTGGGGACTACAAACTGGGGACACACAACGAGGCACATAACGAGTCGTTGTTCCTCACAATGACTCGTTGCTCTCTCTTATTACAGAGAAGTCCTGTTGCACACCTTCTGAACTCCTTCCAACGGCCCCTCCTAACGACCCGTTGCTCACACCAACGAATCGTCACACGAGTCATTCTAAGGCATTTTTGATGGTTTTCCTACTGAACTTCATCCAACTCCGAGGTCTAATCTGGGAACTCTTGGTGTGTTACAGATTTCTTGTTACGTTTTAATATAATTTAGCCTTTGAATTTTGTTATTTGTTCAACTACGTGTTTATTTCAGTTAATTGAATGGTCTTTGATTGATTGTACCTATTTATTATATATTGCTTAAGAAAGAATGCATATTTAGGTTATTTTTAAACAACATCACTCCTTAGGAATATGAGATATCAATACTATGGGTTTAAAAGCGAGTTTAGAGATAATGAAGTTTTGACGTGATCATAGTGGGCGATGAAATATTGCTAGTTAGAGTAGTTCGAGAGAGTATGTTTAGTAAATTATTGTGATTTATCGAGAGAGAATTGTGGTAAGTGGAGTGCTCACTATTCATAGATAATAAATCAGCGAGATTTTAAACAAACATAGTGGGAAGGATTCTGATAATTGAGAAAATTATAACTCTAGGCTTCTTTAATCTTGTTTCCAACTTCATCTTCTTTAGTTGATAATTTGTATTGCTCTAATATTTCTTAGTTAATTAGTTATAAATAAAAATCTTAATCTTTAAAATTAAATAATTATTCAAACTTATTTCTTTAGTAATATCGAAAAATTACAACTAATGTTAGTTCTTTGTGGGATTCGTCTCCAGACTTTTAGATGGATTATATTTGCAGTGACCGTTTATCCTTTTTAGGACGAATTTTAGACCTGATCAACCCTTTTTTGTAGGTTCTACCCAGAATGCGGAAGAATCCATATAAATATATATTCTTTGACATGTTCTATGTATCTTATAAAATTACATTTTTTTCTCTTTTTCTCTTTCGGACAGAATCTTTTAAATTTGTCATATATATGCGGTACAACCATAAGGTTGTAGATCTTTAAGGTTTGATTTATGACTGGTCCATAGCTCATAAGAAGTGAAGTGTACCGATTTAGAAGACATCTTATTTAATATATATGTAGGATGCAGTCAATAATGCATTTCTCAAAAGGAGATAGATAAAAGGTCATATTCATAACATTTTCTAAAACAATCTTTTAGGTTTGATGACAAATAGAATTTAGAATCATTTTTTTTGTAATAAATTAATTAATCTTTTTTAATACGAATTTCATTTGTTTAATTTGGATCTTGATTTTGAGCCATACAACTTTGATTAGTCCTAAATCATTATTTTTTTGGAATTAATCTAGATCATCTAATCTTAGATAAATCGTATTGATAATGCCATCTTAATCAGTTTTTTTATTGACTGCTTCTATAACTCTGAAGTTTCTTGTGTTTTAATTCAGAATAAAATATTTCTAGTGTTCTAAAATAGTCCTTTATTTTAGTTTTAAGTTAAAAAAAAAGTTCAGTTATATTGAAGAACATATCTAAATTTAAACAAACTATAACTTGAGTTATATA
>JACEIK010001323.1:170402-180539 GCA_018107945.1 Datura stramonium
GTACAGGCTATCTATTTATAGAAATAGAATAGGGTTATTCGGGTTTCTAACGGGCCTAAGTCGGCTGGGCCGACTTAATCAGGCCTCCACAAGCCCAACACTAGCTTGGGTCCCTTATCATTATTGAAGGGGTGAATAAGATCTCTTTTAGTCTAGGAGGGGAGTGGAGCAATTTTCTTCCCTTTCGTGATTTTATTTAGGGGACCAAATCTGGGGTGAACTACTGTGTAGTTGACAAAGCGTTTAGAGGATGTCCATGATCTGTGACTAGCAAAATCAATGTTGTTCTTGGTTTCTTTTAGCTTAGAGTTGCAATGTTCTTTATAATGACCAATTTTTTCATAGTGAGAGCAAAGGATGGGATTTGTTTTAGTGCTCAAATCAGTTTTTGAGATATCATTTTTGTATCCTATTCCTTGTCTTTCACTCAAGTGATTTTTATGCAAGGAGACTAGATCTTCCAGAGGACCTGGTCGATTTCAGAGTTCTTTCTAATTCAGCTTTGATTTTAACCAGACTCTTACTTAGACTCAGATTCTCTTTGTGTAGTGCCTGTGACTCTAAAGTGAGGTTTTTGATGATTTTGTCTTTTTTCAATATTTTCTTTATGAATTTTTTCACACTCTTTAGTTTTTATCATGAGGTTTCTTTTGTCCTCTTCAATCTTACTATTGTCAAACTTAAGAGAGGTAAAGTCATTCATGATTTTTTCTTTTTTAATAGACAGAGTGTTATATTCATCAATAAGAACAAGAGAGAGACACTAACTTTTTTTGAGAATATAAGTTTAACTTTGAGTTAAGTTCAAAGAAGCTTACCTCGTTGTTGTCCTCTTCACTGTCTGAGTCTGCCTCAGCCATTAGGGCCAATACATCTTCATCATCTGAGTCATCCATGGATAAGAGGGAGCAGTCATCTTGTTTAGTAGCAGCTTAAATTCATCACTAGAGGAATCTCCCATAGCGGCTAGAGCTTGCTTCACCACAATATCTGCTTCTTTTGTGGTGAGTTTTCTATTGGGGATTTGAATATGATTCTTCTTTCCTTCCTTGGATTTCTTAGTTAAGTTATGCTTGTGTTCTAACTCCCATAGAGGGCATTCCTTCATGAAGTGACCAGGTTCACCATACTTGTGGAAAATAAGATCTCTAAGATTATTGTCAAAGGACTTTGATGAATTCTTCTTTTGAGTGTTAAAGCCTTTTTTAATGATTCGCTGAAATCTTAGAGTGATCAAGGCCATTTTGTCATCCTTAACAGCAGACTTGAGAACCATGTTTTATTCCCTGTGAAAACTAGTCAGCACCCTTTCTTGAGATCTCTTGAATTCATAAGTCTTTAGATTCTCAATCAAGTCATCCATGGTCAGTGTATCCAGATCTCTCGCTTCAGAAATAACCTCTATTTTTCTTTCCCAAGATTCAGGTAGTAGACTTAGAAGTTTCCTTATAGCCTTGCTAGTGAGAATGGTCTCACCAAGAGAATACATCTCATTTACAATAGATGAGAACCTGTTATGCATGTCATGAATAGATTCAGCCTCCTTCATCCTGAACAATTCATACTAACGATTGAGCATATCGATCGTGGACTTCTTCATCTGATTAGTTCCTTTGTGAGCAGTCTGGAGGGAATTCTAAATCTCCTTTGCACTTGTACATGATGAAATTTGATTGTATTCGTCAAGACCAAGTCCACATACCAAAATCTTCTTCGCTTTTGCGTTGATCTCGACGGCTAGTTTCTCTTCCTTTGTATATTTCAATCTGCCTTTTGGAATTTTAGTTTTTCCATCCTCAACCAGTTTCATGGGATGGTAGGTCAATCCAATATGACATTCCACAAGTTATGATCTTCACCTATAAGAAAGTTCATCATGCAATTTTTCCACCACCCATAGTAGTGACCATTAAACAAGGGTAGTCTTGTAGTTGATTGTCCCTCTGAGCTGTTGGTGGTGCTGCCATGATTCGATTTTTAAGGTGTAAACCTTTATTGAAAAATCTTTCTCTGATACCAACTGAAATCACCACCTACTAACTACAATATTGAACCTGGTTCAATTAAATCACAAGTGCAGAATAATAAAATCCGCGCAGATGTAATGTGAAAAACCTCCTTGCTCAAAGGAGTCCCAAAAAACACGACCTATCGAATAGGATTTTATTTAACTCACGAGCAGGTTTTAGACTACAACTTTTCAATCAAAGGGACTAACTCTAGTACCTCAATCTCTACAATTTTCTCAAACCGCAATCACCTATTCAAAGACTATAAACTCTAGTTTCTGAAGTACAACACAATCACATCGATGTAGCTTGACTCAACTAACTCTAGAAGAGAAAGTTACAACTCAATAAATACAGGATATGTCTTTTGCTCTAATTCTTCGCTTACAGGAACTTGGTCCAGTGAGAGTGTTTCTTACTATAAACGACTATTGCTTCAAAATAATCTCCTTGACGGCCAATGCAATAGTTGAATGTTCTGTGGTTGTTTATGATCATTATATAGAACCAAAGGACGTGATTTTTGTCAAACCTAGATTTGTTTCAAATAAGGAAAAAGAATCCTAAAAGGACTTTGTTTCCTCAAACCTTTCCTTGTCCCAAAGAAGGAAAAAAGAGTCCCAGAAGACTTAATTCCCTCTAGTCAGATTTTTCATATTTGGTTCTCTCCTAGTCAGTACAACTTGTCTTTTGGAAATAATCCTAAAAGGATTTAGTTTTCTTGTATGTATCTGGTTCTCTCCTAGTCAAATACAACTTGCCTTTTGGAAAGAATCCTAAAAGGACTTGATTTCCTTGTATGTGTTGGACTTCTTCAATCCTGCGTGTTGGCTGTCTCTTTCCTTATTTGATATTTTCATATCCAAGTCAAATTTGTACTTGCAAAACCTTCAGCTGTATAATGAACCTGGTTCACCTATGTCAGTCATCAAAATTTTCACATAACAAATGTTCCTTTTTTGATGATGATAAACATGTATGCAGATGAATCTGGTTGACACCCACGTATGCATATGAATCTGGTTGACACCCACGTATGCATATGAACCTGCATATGAACCTGATTCACTTTGTCAATTGCAAAAACTTTATCAATTACAGTCAATCATCAAAACTCTTCTAATAACACATATGCCTGAGATTTTTGGCTTTTACAATGAAGGTAATAGAATATATTTTCAAAGAATTGATTGAGTTGCTAACATGTAACCTCTTATTATTTGTGCTAAAGGAAAGTTATCCCAGACTTCTACCAGCGCTACTCGTGCTTGTTCCTTTCTTTAGTTCTCTCCTTTTTTTTCTCTTTTCTCTTCTCTTTTTGATTATTTATCTCTAGAATCTTGAATTCTTCCTCTTTACCAATCTAATTTTTAAAAAAAAAATTGAATTAATCAGTCCAAAGATATCAAAAGTAAAAAAAACGGGAGGCCGGCTTACCGGTTTGGGGGGTTATTACTGTCAGAAAAGAAAAAATGCGCATTTGCTTAAAATAATTTTCAGATAACTATTTTGTGCCTTTTAATACGCATAAAGCCTTTAAAATTATACCTCGTCGTAAATCGGTTATTTATGAATAGCTTATTAAAGCCACTTTATCTTTGGCCCAAAATCTTTATTCTCCTTGTTGGAAGTAAACTTTTGCTTAAAATAATTTTCAGATAACTATTTTGTGCCTTTTAATACGCATAAAGCCTTTAATTATACCTCGTCGTAAATCTGATTGTTATGAATAGCTTATTAAAGCCACTTTATCTTTGGCCCAAAATCTTTATTCTCCTTGTTGGAAGTAAACTTTTCTACAGGTTTGACTTTTCTTAAACGAATTTGATGATCCATTGATACACGACTTTTAAATTCACCCAATTGCAATTGGTCCAATTCGATGTAGTAATCAGTGAATTGTGCAATTACTTTAAATATGGGCCAAAGTTGTTATTAGTCCATATATTTATTAAGAGAGGCCAAAAGGTAGAGCAATCAAACAAAGATTGCTGCACAAGGGGAAAATAAATCTGTTTGCTTAACTTGTTTAAAAGAGGGGACTAGATTAGAAAATACTTCAATAATTTCTTGAGCATAATATATTATCTGATTATATGTTCAATATGTAGATATCTATTTTTGATACNAGTTGGTAAGGTAGCGTATGAGTTGGACTTGCCATCAGAGTTATCTTCAGTTCATCCCGTCTTTCATGTATCGCTCTTGAAAAAGTGCTTGGGTGATCCAATCCATCTTTAGTTGTCCCAGTGGAAAGCGTTGATGTGGAAGATACCCTCAATTATGAGGAAATTCCAATTGCAATCTTGGATCGTCAGGTTCAGAGGCTGAGGAACAAAAAAGTAGCTTCGGTGAAGATGTTGTGGAGAAATTAGAATGTTGAGGGAGTTATGTGGGAAATCGAAGTGGCTATGATGGCTAAATACCCTCACCTATTCCCTACCGGCTCAGTTTCAGTTTGAGGTATCAGTTTTTTCCCTAATTCTCTAATCAATTTCCATGTTCAATTCATGTGCACAAATTTGATTTATGATATGTTTAATAGATGTATGTGATGTTTGAATTTGGTTCAGCTATGTAGTTATTTTCGGAGGTAGTCATTCCACCAGTTTTCAGTTTAAATGATCAGTATTTGATTATGATAGTTGCACGTTTCTGTTTTCTGCTTGTTTCCACATTCAAGGATAAATATTCCTAAGGAGGAGATATTGTAATACCTCAGAGGTGCCTAAGAATAAGACCCGGGAGTTAAATCTGAAATCTACAGAAACTGAGAAAAATAGCACAAGACGAGTGGAGTAACAACTCGTGGTTTCAAACCACGAGCCGTTGTTAGCAGTCTTGGGTTCAGGTGTTCGGGTGGCAGTGGAAGTAACGATTGATGTAACGAATAATTGTAAGAAACAATGAGTTGTCATTCATTGTCGTGGTAAGAGATGGACTTAGCATTTGGGGAATATAATGGGCCATCCAACGACCCGTCGTGGCAAGCAACGATCCATTTTCATGAGTCGTGGTAAGGGATCCTAAATCTCTAGTGGACTTGGACGGATACCATGATCCATTGGAGCAAACAATGAGTCATGGTGAGACTCGTCGTGGGGAAGTTCAGAAGATTTAGGAAGGCAATCAACGACTGATTAGACGACTCGTTAGACCTAAGGACAAGTCATCCTGTCTATCCGTGGTTTGATTCCGAGAGTTGGCTTGGGCAGTGCATAGCACGAACAGATACCACGGGTCGTGGTATCCTCCAAAGACCCGTAGGGTCGTCTGTTGTTTGTTCTAGTGAGCAGTTTTTCTGCGATTTCACGAACAGATACCATGGGTCGTGGTATCCTCCAAAGACCCGTAGGGTCGTCTGTTGTTTGGTCCAGTGAGTAGTTTTTCTATATTTCAGTAAGGATATTTCCGTCATTTCTAAGTTCTAGCGGCCTATACTACGTCGTTTAAGGCTCGTTTCAGTGGGTTTAAGAAGGAGAAAATCTATTCTAAGTTATTTCTTTCCATGCATGCAAACTTGAGAGTTTGAAGAGAGGATTTAGAGCAAGTTTTGAAGGTTTCCATTGGAATCTCATATTGGGCAATTAGAGAAGTGGTAAAATCATCCCTCCCAGGTATATAGGGTTATGAGTGTGTGTTTCCTTCCTCACCCATGCCCAAATCTCTAGCTAAGTATAAGAAATTAATATGATCAAGTTATGGGGGGTTTTACGCAATTGCATAATTCTTCAATTTCTATACGTGGGTACGATTAGATTATGTTTCTATTGATAAATTCTGAAGCTTGGGCAGATTTTAAATTGTTTTCAATCAAAAATTGTGTTTTCTAAATTATAAAATTAAATGCCCATGGATGAGAAATTCATGAAAGAAGAGAATGATGATGAATATATGATGATGATGAGATTTGATGATGAAAAACATGTTTCTAGAGCTACCCATGATTATGATATTGTTTTCAAAATGAATTGAGTAGATCCAAGTATGGTAAAGCTTTGGGCAATGCCCACAGGTTGATTTGAAATGATGATTTTTTCGAAATAAGCTTACCACATTGTTTGGAGTGAAGTCTCCCAAATTTCATATTATTAGCTTGTGGTATGTTTCAAATTAAGGTTTCTCATATGCATAAGTTCATAATTGAGATGTATGTCATCATTGAGCTTTGTTGAAGGATAATGTTGAGCTTCATTTTCATATGATGTCGAGTCTATGCACAATTTCATTATTGAGCTTTGTCAAAGGACAATGTTGAGCTTTGTTTCATATGATGTTGAGTTATTTATGATTTCATTTTGAGCTTCGTCAATAGACGATGTTGAGCTTCGTTATATACGATGTAGAGCATTACATATTTTTGGAAGAAGAGTCTAGCACCGAGCAGGCTAAGGGTCGATTAACCTATGCCCCAGAACTACGTGTCAACGTAGGATGATACTATTATATTATTGGGACCTCCCTTGTGAGCTATCCCCGACCCTATTGTCCATTGAGCTTGATATCGATATCATGGTATTGTCCATAGCCCTGACAAGGTTATGGACGGCTCTACCCACTTGAATGTGATAGTTGGGACCACGTAAGCTCTATCGTGGTATGTCAGTTATGTGATGAGTCTCCCACTGTCTATACTATTCAGATTTGCATATTCATTACTCATGGTGATTACTTTTCACATGCATGTTCTAAAAGAAACATTTGACTCATTGTTCAGATTTTATCATAAATGTTATGTTTCAGTTTTGAGTTATTCGAGTCAGTCATGATGTTATAAAGCTATGCATTGCATGTCATGATAAGATTTCTATTTCAGAATGAATGCATGTAGCCCTTCTTCTCAGACTTGAAAGCTTATGATATGTTATGAAATATTTTAAATGATTTATTTTACTTAAGCGTTTTACTTACCTTGCATACTCGGTACATTTCACGTACCGATCGCATACTTTCTATGTTGTATCATTTCATGATACATGACCCGGCTCACAGCTTCAGCCCCGCTCTTAGACAACTTTTCGGAGTTAGTATCTTCTTGGATTGGTGAGTCCTCATCCTTCGAGGACTAGATTATCATTTTCCTTTATGTATTTCCAGTTTCAGTATTTTTGAGTTAGTTGGGGTCTTGGCCTATCAACTCGGCCAGACTAGAGGCTTTTCAGACTTATGTATGTGTTATCTTTGGATGTTATTCTGACGTGATGTTGAATTAGACTTCCGCTGAGATTATATTAATGTTTTTTCAGTTTATTGAATGAGTTAGTTGTACGCTTATACCATGGGTCGACTTGGGGTCTCTCGGAGTCCCTTGTCCTATGTCTACGATCTGGGCCTCCGTTCGGGTCGTTACAACCAGACAGACCCTCTCTCTCTTTCTCACAAGAAGACCGAACAAACCCAGCAAATTAAACGCCTCTTTCTCTCTCCCTTATCCTCGCCCTTCTCTGAGCATCCTATCCCCTCACCCCGAATTCGCTGGGAATTTCGCCCCGTAAATCTCGCACCAACCCTCACCCTTCTTTCCCCCCCTGTTTCATGCTATTTTAGAATCACAGAAGACTCTCCCATCTTTATCAATCAATCCGGAGCAGGTAAACCCACCACTCCCGCTGTCAGTTTTTTTTATTTTCTATAGCTTTTATCTTTTTTTATTTTTTATATTCAATCTGTCACTTCAAACTTAAGGATTCAAATTTTGAATCCTCAAGTTTCATCGAATAAAAGGGGACTTAGGTCATCCTTTGAAGGGAGAAGGAGCTTGGACCACCAAAAAGTTCTAAGTCTTTGATTACTCGACTAAAAATTAAAAGCTTTTCTCCTAAAAACTGAGTTCTCAAATTGTCGGAATAAGTTTACCATTTTTTTCATGCATTGGAGTTTTGACGGTGAAAGTTCAAAGCATTTCCTCAACTAAACACCTTTAGCTCACTGCGCAGCAAGAGGTAAAATCATTTTATTTTTGTTTTATCATTTCTTATTTATTAAGCTTTATTTAATTTTGTGTAGATTGAATTATATTGTTTGCATTTGATCCTCTGTGTAGACTTATGTAAGTATGTTTATTTTTTTTAGCTTTAGTGTATTATTTTTTAGTTTTAGAAAGTTTTTTTTAAGTTTATTTTTGATGTATCTCTCATCTTTGCTTTCCTTTAATTAGTGAATCTTGAGAGTGATTATGTGTGTGTTGATTTCTATTTAAGAAAACATAGAATATTGTTAAGTTCTTTTCTTTCTCTTTTGATCAAATATATATTTCAAAATCTTAAGTCTTGCTAAAAGGTAACGGTGATGACATGAGTCTTGTGATATGTTACATTCGATTATTTTTTTAGAATAATATGGAGCTTAATAAGCTCGATGGGCGTACTAGCTACTAGGATTGATGTCGAATCCATGGTAGATTAAATATAAGTTTTTGCTCTTTCTTCATACATCCTTCCCTTTAAGTGTTTAAAGTCTAGTTAGTTCCTCGACAATAACTAACTTGTGGGTTTTGTATGATTTTCTTCCTTCTATTTAGTCATTCTCTTTGGGTGTTTATAGTGTATTTCTCATGCCAATATGATTAGTTCGGTCTTATACCTCTGAAAGACTAATGGAGTGCGATTTGAGTTATTTGTTTTGACAATTTTTTATTTAGTCAGTACTTTGTTCTATTCCTTTCGGAGTTGTCATGAAGTTTTTGTGCTTCTTCTTATTTTTTTAACATCTCTTTATTTCATATCAAAGAATTTTATTCGTTCAGGGAGCATAAATCGATCCAAAGCTTAGTTGAGCTCTAGATGAAGTCGAGTTGTAATTCAACTTCTCTTTGGTTACTCCTAAATACTTTAGATGCCCATGCCACTCCTTTGAGCTATAAGCCCCAAATGTATATATGTGAATTGGGTTTCCCTAAAAGTTCCCTTTAAGAGTAATTAATCATAAGGCTTTAGTTTGATATTCTTTTAGAATTGTAGTTTAAGGGTCGATAATTGTCTTATTTTTCTTTAATTTTCTGACCTTTCACCGACTGCTACTAGCTTTGTTCATTTGATACTAAATGAATACAAGTGTTCGAAGCTTGAATCTTGGAGGATATTATGGGTTAAATGAAGTTACCCATCTTATTTGAGTAAAATCAGGATTTTTAGGTCTTATTTTCCATAAATATCATGCCAAGAAACTCTTTCTGGATTAACTTAGTTTTTTTTAAAGAGTTGGCTTTGAATTAATATTACTTGAATTTAAATATATACTTAAGAATCGACTTCGCAGATCACCATTGTATGTAACTAATTGAATTTACTATATGGTGCACCTACTAATTCCGTTCTTTATTTGTTTTGGAAGCATGAACCCTTCTGAGATGGGTCCATTGGACTCATCCACTTCCCGCATGTTGTGCATTGGGCCTATGACCCAACATAATATTATCTTTCGAGTTGGCTCGCTATCCCGTAACAAACGAACATATGAGATAAGCCAGCTCGCAACTTCCAGAGTTGGGCTAGGAAGCCCCAGAAAAACTTACATTTTGTTCGAAAAAAAGTTTTTTTTTTTTAAAGAAACAAGTTATAATCATTTTACCCACAAATTGTTGTAAATATTCGTTGGTTAACCGCATTTGTTGATTTCTCGAGGTGCTTGACACCTTTCTCGAGTGATAACCAGAACCCTTACCCAAACTCTGAATTTTTTATTTATTATAATTAAAAGGTTTTCTTAAAATTATCTTTTTTAAATCGGTTTCCTAATTTCATAAAATTAGGTGGCGACTCTGTGTCTTTCACAAATTTGCCAAGTTATGGGACGTTTTCAAACGCGAGTTCGAAAACGGATCATAACAACCATCACACATTTTTCAGCCACCGCCATCAACACCTTCAACTATTAACATCAACCACCACCACCATTACGAATTGTCATCGTCACATTAGTCACTACAACATCAATTATCTCCATCATCACAACTATCACCACCACCATTACTAACCACTAGCACCAACCATTACCACCACTACAAACTAGCAAATACAAATGTTTTATTTTTTATCAAATAATGATTTTATTTTATTAAATTTTATATTTTTTCTAATATTTTTTATTTGAATTATATATTTACTGTGTTTATAGATAAATAAATTAC
>JACEIK010001323.1:204809-227828 GCA_018107945.1 Datura stramonium
TAATTAGCAGAACCAAATATTCAATTTGTACTTAGTAAAATGGATTGATTTTCGACAAATTTATTTTTTATTTTAATTTTAATTTTTTTCAACAAAGAAAGTGACTTAAACGAGCATTATTATGAGTGATCATTTAAGAAATGGTGCAGAACACATGAATTTTTTGAGAATTGCTAAAAATATTACTAATATGATTATGTTTCCATCTTCTCGTACTTTTAGATGGATGAATCATGAAACCACGACTGAAATAAAATTTTCCCATTTTTACTGAGAAACTTGGGAAAGAAAAAGAACGTTTAGTAAATATATAAATAATAATACAATAAAGTAAATATGTACCTTAATAACAACGTTTTCAGAAAGCAAAAGAGAAAAAAGAGTTGCAGTAAGATACTAGTAATCAAAAAAAGCTAATTGGTGAACCAAATGGTTTGCTTGTTTCTTTTCTCTTCTTTTCTTTCTGGGAAGTGAATTTTCCACTAAGAATCAATAGATTCTTGGGTGGGTTCACATTGAAAAGTGGATAAGTCATCGTCAAGGACAACTCTCTCTCTCTTTTAATGGGTGTTCAACAAATATTAAACCTTTGCTTATCTACAAATGGTCATCTAATCAAAGAGCCACACACAAACGTGCAACCATAATGTCCCGACTAATTTACACACACTTCAACTAATTTTATGGAATACTTCACCTCTATAATCAAGATTTGCATTATATGGGAAGAAATTATCTAATAATTTCTTACTTCTGCTAAAATTTGAATCTGAGATCATATAATTCTCAACAGCCACGTTATTGGCCACTAGGCCAGACCCTCTGTCTTTTAACTCATGTACATTGATTGTGTATAATTTTCCTTATATTATCGATTAATTTGCTGCAACAAATTACATTGCATGTCTTATTTTTATAAGATTATTAATTTTACTTTTTTTTTTGATAATATATATAAAATTATTTATTGTCAATGCATAGAAATTAAACTGACTGAGAATAAATAAGATCAACTTTAACTGGCCTTCCTAATTAATGGTTTGGCCTTCATAGTTATGGCTTTGTCATTAGTCGGTGGGTCGGTCTTCTTCTATGAGAGTGAGTGCCCTTTTTCATATTCTTAAATTTTTTTTAGTATGTTTGTGGGGTCTTTACGTTGTCCTAGATTTTAGAAAAAGAAAAAAGAATTGACCCTAATTTTGCTAGGGAGCAACTTGAAAATGTGTGAGTCAAATATTGTGATGTTTATTTGGTACACCTTTCTTGTCTCTTTAAAAGGTGTTGTAACCATGGAGGACTACATAACTTCACGAGAGTCATCATGGTTTTTTTCTCATTAGTTAAGAGAGAGTAGTCAATATATAGTTCAAATTCCAAACTGTGATGGAAAGCCACTTAATTAATTACCAAATTATATTATTATTATTATTATTATTATTATTCAAACAAAAAGGCAGAAGAGATAAAATACCCGTCATGCATGAATCCATACAATTTTGACAAGAACCACATTATATTGACTGACTTTATATTTCCAGTAAATTCCAAACTCTATATCACGTATGCTGCCTCTGTTGACCAGCTCCTTTAATTTGTTTGTGCTAATGGTACTTTTAGCTATGAATTTTTTCTAACAATTTTCAATTAATTCGTTGCTAAAAAGCTTTAGCTACTTAATTATTTTTTGTAATTGATTACTAATTCGTAACTAAATAGGATTAACAAAAAAAATTTATTGTTTAGCTATAAAATTTTATCTCTCGCTATTTTTTTTCACTACTAGTGTTTTGGTCACTCGTTATTGGAAGTGGCATAACTATATCAATTGAAGGATTCGTAAGTTTCTCACAAAATTATACTCCTTATCGTTTTTACTTGTTTATTATATTAAAATTAAATATCTATTTTTATTTCTTCAATTTCAAAAATCAAGAGATATTATCATTTTATACTTATTTTACCTTTATTATTGAGTGTTTATTTTTCTATACATTTTTCAAAATATTAAATTTATTATATTCGAAGAGTGATATAATAAACTTATTATTTTATTAATTACATCTTAAGGGGCGTGTCAAGTCCAATATAGATAAGTAAAAATTGGCAAAGAGAATAATATTGTGTATACATATAAAAAAAAATATACATTATATATATAAGTCAAAAATTATTTCTTATACATATACATATATAAAATTTTAGACAGAAATTTTCAGCTACCTTATTGATTATTGGATAATTCTAATTTTAGTTCTTCTGAGAGACGAGTAAGCACATTTAACCTTCAATTACTTGAAAAGTTAACTTTTGATCTTTTTTTGTGACTATTCAGAAATTTCTAAAATTATTTACTATTTCACCATTTAGTTATTGTCGCGCCCCATTTTCCTTGCGGAAAGCGGAACTGGGCATGTGACAACTCTTAAGGGTTCTTTAAAGAAAAAGAATCGTCACCTAACGATTTGAGGTGCGTTAGGGCACCATACTAACCTAAGGGTATGTTTTGCTAGTCTAGGTCACCAGAGTCGGGTAAGGGTTCAAATTACCTCGAAAGGAAGGTGTTAGGCACCTTCGAGGTCCACAACTGTGGGTCCCTTCCGGATTCATTTGTAGGAAAAACTAAGTTGTCAAATAAGGACTAATTAATTGACTAAGTGATTAGAAAGTAATTTCATATAATATTAAAACGAGTAAATAAGTTAAACAAAAATTAAACACTTTTCAAATTAATGTGAAAACTAAATGATGAGACAAAGCTAAAATTTTATTGAGCAAATTTATTTCAACAAAATAAATACTCAAGCAAAATTAAATTAATTCATGATTAATATACAATTTAAATGATAAAATAATGCAAACTTATCAAAATAAAAATACTACAAAATATTCAGTACACAAGACAATTAAATCACAACATAAATAAATTAAATAGAAAATTAAGTCATTTATTAAATTAATGCGGAAACTATGTGTCAAAAATAATAATTAAACTATTTCCTAATTAGACTTATAAAATTTGTTTTAAAACAAATGAGTATCTCAACATAAATTAAATTAATACACTGATTTAATATAAAATTTAAATAACAAACAATTTCAACAAAACTTATTTACTAAACATAAAATACTTTTGTTCAAAGGAAGAAATTATGTATTTTAAACTTATTTCTTCAAAGTGATACTAAATGCTTAAGACAAATAGATTTATTTATTAAATACGCGATCAATAAGGAGGACAAAGACATTATTGATTAAAGGATCTAAATTATTTAGACAAGAAAAGAGGAAAATTTTGAAAAATACCATAAACAAAATTTTATTTACTAACTCACAACATATAAAACTAAATCACCCCAAATAAAAATAAAAGAAGGACTATAATTCATTAATACTTTTATGATAATTTAAAACACATTTTTTGTTTTATTTGATAGGTTTAAAAGAGTTGAAAGTCTAAAAGAATGTTTGTTGCTTTATAGGGATGGCCACACGATATTATGAATCGTGACCTTCAACCTTAACAACAAGTTAATTGGAGGTCGGTATAAAATTGAAAATAAAATAATATATTTTAAAATTTTCATAATGATTTGAATCTTTGAAATATAAGCAAATAAATAAATACACATAATGATTTTTGAAAAAAAAAACTTTGATTGATGTTGCTTTTGGGTAAAGGGTCGGCTTAGTTTCAAAGATTCGGAATGAGACCTCATAATTCCTTCTACTTTCCCAATAACAATAGGTTTAAGGGATAATATTCATTGCATATTTAAAAGAGAGAATCGACAGTACTTTCATAAAAAATAATTTTGCAAGACAAATGCGAATTTGAAAGCGATTAAAAGAAAGAAAAATAATTTTGCAAGACAAATGCGACTTGAAAGCGATTAAAAGAAAGAAAAATCTAAGCACATAAATATTATAATTTCCCGTCCCCTTTAAACACCCCATTTTCACTATTATTAGCGTTTGTACATTATTACAAATGGCGAAATAAATAATAAATAAAAATACATAAAGTGCGTAATATCAATTTAAACTCGTTTTAAATAGTCAAATCGTCCGTTTTATGATCAAACCCGAAGGCGACTCTTCAAGGCATCCCGAAATCACTAATAAATATCTCGTTTAAATATTAGACAAACACAAGAAAACAAGCATATATATATATAATTAAAAAAATCAAAAAAGATAAAAAAATTATATATATATATATATATATATGAAAAGATATATCGTAAGAAAATGAAATTCAAAGATTAATAGTGCTCTTATGACATAAAGGTCTAGTAGAAGATAAGTCAAATAAAAATTACACACGCCAACATGAATCGTAAAATAATTAAACTAACGGTACCTCTGCGTGAGTCGAATTGACTAAACGGAAGTTAAGGGGCTTTAGTATTTAATGATTTTTCAAAGCAAGAGGACGCAAATTTAGCAAGAATAAAATAAAAAGAAAACACTATTTTTCTTTTACTAGAAAGAGAGGGCAAAGTTATATTGGTAGAGAGCATGTTAGGTTTGAATGAGCATTGTTTAAAGAATCCTCCCCCAAAAGGATAGAAGAGCATGCTTCTTATATAGCTAGAGGAATAAAGTTAATTATAGGATATAAGGGAGAAATATTCACCCAACAATCAAACGAATATATTTTTCCTTAAATAACACAATTAAATCAATTAAATAAGAACACAGATTATATCAAAATAATAATAAAATTAATAATAATAATAATAATTAAAAAATTATTATTTACTTAAAATAGATAATGGACTAAATTTAAGGAAGAAGAAAATCGCTAATTATTCATAATTAAATCAATTAGCAAGACTTACATAAGAAAATAATGCAAACTGAAATTGACTAAATATATACAAAATCTCTAGTCACCCGAATGAGTTATTGGGTAGAAATTAATTTAGACTAATCACTTAAAATTTCATAAATTCACATCTAAAATTCCTATTAAAAGTAAGAATTTCTTAATTATACGATCTTCAATTACTTGCAATAACCAATTGTTCAAGGGAGGAAAATATAGTCCTTTAGGGTCGCTTTGATCGAAAAATGTTATTTGAGATACTAATTTTGGATGAAGTTATTCGAAATTATTCCACCTTAATAAAGAATAAAGAATATATATAGAGTTATTCCATATTTGATTAAGATAAAATATTGGGGATAACTTATTTCAATTGTTATCCCGAAATTATAAGTGTTATTTTATCTCACCCTCAATATAAATAGTTATCTGCAGATTTTATCTCAACTACCAGATAAACTATATTTATTCCTTAAATCATTATTCTTTATTGAAGGTGGGATAATAACTGAATTACTAAACCCGAAATTAATTTTCTTTAATAACTTATTTCCAACCAAACTACCTCATCGAATAGGAAAATAACTTTGCAAATATTTTTTTATGTAAAAAGTTTTAAAAAATGGAAAAAATAATATAAAATTAAAAATAAATTTCTAAAGAACTACAAACAAATTGACTTTTGTTGTATGTGGTTAAGAGAATAAGACTATAAGAGGAAAGCAAACGATCAAGTTGACAAGAGAGAGCTGGGTCGGATGATGAACATCCTAATCTCTAATGAAACCCCAAAGTTGTAAGTTCAAGTTCATAAAGGAGCAAAAAGTCGAACTTCTAGGAAGTGATAAAAGAAACGGTTGTGAGTTGAAATATTGAAAGATACTTAGCTTAGCTAGTAATTATTTCTGCTTTTTTAAAATAAGTGATGTTTTGGCCTTTTAATTTTATTTCAAAATAAGTGGTGTTTTACATAAACAAGAAACATTAATGTGTTCTTCAAAATTTTACCCTTATTTAAATGGAGAGTTTTACAAAATCAAGAAAATATTAAAGAGTTACATCTTTTTCAAGATATTTATTAGGGGTACTTGGGTAAAAATATATTTTTCTTCTAGGAATGACGTAATTTTCTACACATAAGACTAACTAAAAATACCACTTATTTAAATACGAGGAGATAACTCAAACAATAATACGTATTTGTCTTTAATTAGTTTCTTCTTTGAGCCACGCTTCGAATTTATGTGTACTGGGCATCGAGTATTTTACAAAATTTCATGTGCATTTCCTAGTCTTCACGCGTTACAAAAGACCATGATACCCCTCTGTTCATCCCTTTTGGAGATATTAATATTTTTGGGAGATGGGAAAGATGAAATATATTTACTCTTCTTGTTTTTTTAGTGGTTAAGATAAAATTTGCACACTTATTAGAAAAATAGAGATTGTTATTTGACTAATATAATCCTATTAATTGATGATACTTTTTGAAATATACACAATTATTCTTTTCTTACATTCTAAAATGACTTATAATTACCATTAGTAGTTATAATTTGCATAATTACAATTTATAAAGCAACAAGTTTTGCGCGAAAAAAACTCTCTCGCCGCTCTCCCTTCCCTACCTCTCTCGCTCTCCCTTCCTCCTCCCTATTTCTCCTTCTCTCTCTTTTACTTCATTTCTCTCTCCTTTATATACCGTATTTTGACCGTATCTTTATATCTCGTACTTTTATATCTGAGCGTATATTGTATGCATATTGTACTATAGTTGTATTATTGTATCAATGAATACTGACTTCGTATTCATTCATTCTCGTATCACTCTTATATTCATTCATTCTACTGTATTCTTTGAACGTGTATCATTTTGCGTATTTTTGAATGTGTACCTACTCTAATCGGGAAATTTTCAGATTCATTCAATTTCGTATCTACTTATACTCTTGAATGTGTATCTACTTGTATCTATTTTTTTATGTTTAACAATATGTACTCTTTGAATGTGTATCTTTATTTTTTTTATGCTAATCACTATGTATTAAAGAGAGAGGCAAAGATTGAGAAAGAAAAAGAAGTTCTTTTTAAAAAAAGAGACAAAGAGAGAAGGAGAGAAAGAAAGTGAGAAGGAGGAAGGAGGAAGGAGAGAGGTGAGGGAGAGAGCGGCGAGAGAGATTTATGCTGGATTGGAGTATAAGACTACAAATGACAATTAGCCTTCTATAAAATGTAATTTTCTTAAACTTTTTCTACTTATGATAAATACATAGCATATGTTTGTTATGCCATGTAATTTTTTTTTAAAAAAGATCAATTAATTCTTGAATTTTAAAAATTAAAAATTGTATTTATTGAAGATATTCTGGTATATTCCTTTTTTAAAAAAGAAAAGAAAAGAAAAGGAGGGATTATGATTTTTTAATATGCAGGTAGCCAAATTAAATGTATGCGTTTAACTCATCTAGACTACCTCTTTTTGGTACATGGAAATTAGATGAAAATATGACAATTATAAATCTTTTCCCACTCAAATGTGATATATATTAATATAGTGTTTGAAAATTCTTACTAGTTAGTTCAGGACCACGACTATACACAGATTATCCCCCAACCTATAAAAAATAATTAAAGTTGTGCCCCACTCCTACTTATGCTTGCTTTATGTGTATATATTTTCTATCTTTCATATCAAAATTGATCTCACTTGCCATTAACTAAATTTGACTTTTAAATTCTAATTAAAGTCGATACTGAACTTAATTTGCTGCGACTTTACCAACACTTGTGTTTTATCACTATAATTCCGCCCACATTTTTTTAATCTTTCAAATCAAAATTAATATCCCTTGTCATTTCTCCTTGGCTTAATCAAGTTTACAAATAAACCATCTCAGAATGATTAGACTGTTTGATTAAGTTTCGAGGTCAAAGTGCTATTTTTTAAAAAAATAAGGTGAGCTGACCAAATTTTTGAGAAAAATAAGTATTTTTGTAGTAATGGAAAGCTGTTTTTTGAGAAAATACATTTTTCAAAGCTGACCAAAGATAATTTCTTCCCAAAACACTTATTCAAAAAGTACTTTTGAGAAAAATACATTTTCAAAAAAACACCAAATATTAATTTGTTGCTCAAAAGCGTTTATAAATTTACATTTGGCCACACACAAACTGCTTTTCTCACTACTTTTTTTATAAACACTTTTTGAAAAAAAAAAAATCATTTATAAAAATAAAGTTCGATTTTAAAAATTTGACCAAACAAACTATTAAAAAACATCTTAGAAATATGTCTTTTGATTCAAATCCAAAAGATTTGAGTCATAGTTAAAATGTACGACATTAATACTCGGCACACATACAACCCTCACCATAAGCTAGACTATGGGCCTATTCCGATTTTTTGCTAAACTGCTTTGACACTCAAAACATCTCCATTGATCCTTATAAGAAGCCCAACGTTACTGGGTGTTATCTGCATATCAATAATCCACAAGATTCATTCTTAATATATAACTATGAGAAAGGCATGATGAATCTGTTTTTGTTATCTAAGTATTACTCCCTTTGTTTCATTTTAATTGCTAAAATACTTAAAAATAATTGCTTCAAAAATATTTGCCAAGCTTTTAAAATTCAAAAATTAATCGACCATATCTTTTTCAATTTTACCTTTTGTACTTAAAGTCATTCTAAAATGTGAAAAGAATTATTGTTATATATTGCCAAAAAGTACCTATCAATTAATAGGGTTATATTAGTCAAATTACAATCTATATTAATTTTTCTTAATACGCGCAAATCTTATCCTAACAATTAAACCTAAAACAAGATAACAATTATTTTCTTTGAAAAGAAGAAGATTAAAATTCATTCAAGGAACAAAACTCAAATCTTCTTCTATCTCAAACTAAAGAGACCACTTCTCTTAAGTGGAAGTATGGTTCTTCCCTCTTTCTAGTTGCGGCTTGCAATCGAGCACAAATATACATAAATAAAAATATTTTTAATTTTTTTAATTTTTTTAATTTTTTTAATTTTTTTAATTTTTTTAATTTTTTTATATATATATAAAACATTAGAAATTCAAAAGATACAACATATAACATTGTAATTTTAATATTGTTTTTGCGAAACTAATATAATAGTTAATAATATTTCCCCTTCTATCTTCCCGTCTTTTCTTCTCTCTTTATTATTTTACTACCGAATATGATTCGCATTTCACGACCAAAAATATATTATTTTTTTTGTTTTTTAAATTTTATAAAGTTGAAGAATTCTATTTTTCATAAGATTTTCTATTACATGCATAGAGGACAGTAATGATAATTTTCTCTTGACGATAAAAATTGATCTCGCAATCAATTAAACAATCTAATAGAAAAAAATATAATTTGTAGAGTGTGATCTTAAAATAGCATATACGGCAAAAGTTTCTAAAGATGTTATATATATTAACTTCTTTGAATTTATGTTTAATCTATTTTACTTGATAATGACTCTCTAGTAATCATTTTCATATTGCATTACAAATATTCATCCAAAAAGTAAAACTTTCTTATAATAATTAAAAAATACAAATAGTAAAGTTACTTTAATTTTTTATAAAGAAGACCGAAGTTATATCTAATCTTTTAACTCTTACACTTTAATAGATAAACAAAGTGACAAAGACTATTGAGAAAAGAGAAGATATAAAGTCAAAAAGACTCATACTAAGCAAGTGTGTCCGTGTATTCCTAGCAAAATGAAGACAACTATGTAAGTCAACCGAATTACGCTCAAAGTTTATTAAAAATAAATATAAATGAAAAATAAAAGAAGTGGATTAATGAAAAGTATAGTATAAACCTATAAAATGCTAAGAGATACCGGATAATGAAATGAAGAGCGACTCTATCTACCCAAGAAATAAACTCACATAAACAATTAATCCTATGTTATTACCGCAACGTTTGTGATATAAAAATTAATAATATTTTAAAAAACTCAAATCCAACACAATACACAAAGCCGATCAACCCGCAAAACAACAAATCTAAAATCAATAAGATATGAGAAATTATTATAAACACAAAAAGAATAAAGAAACACCAAAAACTAAGAAAACAAACAGAGGGAGAAAGGATCCGAGCATGGGAAGAAGAGGGAAAGGTCATAACTCAAATCCAAGAAATATACAGTCGATCAACTCGCAAAGAACAATAAATCTAAAATCAATAAGATAATGAAATTATTATAAACATAAGTTTAATAAAGAAACACCAAAAACTAAGAAAATAGGGAGGGGAAAGGATCCGTGTTAAGGGGGAAGAACAAAGAAAGGTCATAACTCAATAGAGTTAATAGAGAACGATTTGAGCCTCGAGGATTAATTATACGCTGGCTATATAAGATATTTATGTATAACTATTTACATAAATGAGATAATCGCTAAAAATTGAGCAACTATTGCGATTCAAATCAATTTATAATATTCTCATAATTTTAATTTTTATTTAGCTCATGGTGTGAATATTTTTCGAAATCTGCATCAACTTACAAAAATCCATTACAAAAAAATAAAATAAAATAAAATAAAAATAGATTTGAGTATCATAGTACTTTCACAGCTAGTTGATTATCTTGAGACATTGCTACAGCCATATATTGTAGATCTCTTATGTAAAGGAAGACCCAACACAATAGGTACCAATTAATAATTTATTTTTTAAGCTTATGTGGTGTATATATTCTTAAAAACTAAATCAACTTTGTATACATAACTTTCAAAAGAATAAGATAACTGTTGGGATTCTTAACTTATCACATAAATAAAAAAAATAGAAAAAGATAAAAAAGAGAAAATGTAAAAAAATAAAAAAAAACACTATAAATTAAAATTTTCAAAAATTAAAAATATTAAAAATATTTTTATTTAAAATAGAAAAAATATTCAAAAAAACAGGAGAAAAGATAAATGCAAATGAAGGTTTTAGAAGTATGCCACATAAGCACATCAATATCCTTCATTTATATATGTATATAGATTTATGTTTATTTTATTTAGTGAAGGATTAAAATGGTAATGCAACTTTGAAGTTAGGAATTTTTCACTTTTATTATATTTTAATTTAATTTTATTTAGTGGAGTTTGTTTAATAACATAACATTAAATGACATTAATTAAATAAATGAAATAAAAAAATAATTTTAAAATAGAATTTTTTAAAAATAATAATAACAATAATAATAATAATAAGAAGAAGAAGAAGAAGAATGATTGAGGCCTCAGAGGCGTGCCATATAAGCATGCCTCTAAGTCTCATTTATATTTATTTTTATTTTATTTAGTGAAGGTTAAAACGATAATGCAACTTTAAAGTTAGAAATTTTAAAGTTGAATTACGATTTAAAAAATATAAAAAAACTAAAAAAAATATTTTATTTATTTTATTTTATTTCCTTTTTATCTAATTTTATACTCTATTAATGTTTTTTTTATTTGTTATATTAAAAAATAATCTTAAATAGAGAAAATTCAAAAACAAACAAAAACAAAATAAAAAATGAAGGACTAGTGGTATGCCAATGTATATATATATATATATATGATAGTTGCATCTGTGCTTAAAAAAAAGTCTTAATTCTGTTATTTCTTATTAGTTCTTTGAATAATGTTAGAATTTCTAACCATGATGCTAGTAGAATTTTATCAGAATAAACTTCCTGGTAACATATGTCCAATTAACTTTTCCCTAATTTCTCTAATACATTAGCATTATAAAGTGTATTCATAAGAAAAGATGTTTATTTCTACATGATTTTTGTATTTCTTGAAGTAGATAAATGGCAACAATTTTTTTTTTTTTTGGAAATAGAGAAGTTGCCAAAAGGGGAGGAAACGACATCACAATTGCCTGAAAACCCTATATATAACGTGCAACGGTGCAAGCAAGGAATGAGTAAGACGTAAAATTGAACAAGGAAATCCATGGATCTTTCCGCTCAATACCAGCTCCAACAACAGGGGGCATCTCAATCCGCTGATCCTTCTCAAATCCAAGCATATGATCCATCATATGCTCCCTATCAGCACCCACAACAGGGGGCATCTCAATCGACTGACCCTTCTCAAATTCAAGCATATGAACAATCGGCACTTGCTCCGTACCAGCAACAACAGCCTGGGGCATCTCAATCTGCCGACCCTTCTCATATCCAAGCGTATGATCAATCAACACACCCTTACTATGCGTATCAATATAATCAAGATTACAATCAACAATACCAGTACTCCTACTATCCTCAAGACTATTATTCAAATGCCTATCAACAACAGCAACAGCAATACCAGCCTGAACCCAGTTCAATTCACCCACCTGGGGTTCCAATTCCGCCGTCTTCGGATCCTTACGCCACACAGCAGCAACCCCAGTATTCGTATTATCCTCAACAGCAAGAAGGAATTAACTATGGCAAAGTTGCTACTGTGACAATGCCCAATGTGTCCCACATACCTGCGGTATGAAGTTCATTTTTTTTTTTGATCTTTGAGTTGCGGTACTGTAAATATTCTTGGGTATATTTTGATTGGGATGATTTTAGAAATTTTTTAGGTGGGTAGTGTTCCAGGTGACCGGGAATTTGAGTTTCTTCAAGTGTTTGTTGTTTAGAACCTTATTAATTAAACTCTAAATGGAGCACTAGTCACAAATTGATGTAGTAATCAATCATTTTTAAGAATGACATTCTAGATAGATGACATATGCCATGATTGAACGGTCTGGTGCAAACCCCGGGTCCGGTATTTTAGGTTTTTTTTTCTTTTTCTTCTTTAGAAGGTAAACATGCAATATTAAGAATATCAAAAATAGTACGAAGATTGAGCTTGATATGTACAAAATCTGATTATGAGGCCTGTAGGTAGTCGAGGGGTACTTAAAAGATCTAGCATTTTATAAACTTCATGTACAAGAATCAAATGATACCAATTAATGGACATTTGGCATTTTAGATTAAAAAACCAATTAATTAAGCACAGAGACTTGGTTAAGTATATGTATTGTAATTTTGAGAGCATGAATTCACGTTTCAGAAAGACTATATTTTCTGTTGTTCAAGCGCAATATTTTTGGTTCTGAGTGTTCATGGTGCAAATTAGGGGGTTACTGCTAGCTAGTTACTCCATCTGTTTCAATTTATGTGTCTTTACTCTTCCCTTTTTGTCTCTTTAAAAAAAAATATCGCTTAATCCCACATGACATGTTTAAGACCATGAGATTCAAAGAGCATTTTTTTACATGATATACATTTTGTTAAGACCATAAGATTCGCAAGTCTCCCTTAATTTTTAAACTCTGCGCCCAGTAAAACTAGGACGCATAAAAGGAAACAGATGGAGTTACATTTTCAGTTTTGGTTACATTTGATTCATTTCAAAGTCACCATAAGGTTATTCTCTTTTGCCCTATTCAGTATAAGGTTATTCAAAGTCACCATAAGGTTATTCTCTTTTGCCCTATTCAGTATTTTATGTTATAGAAAATTAGAAATTATTTGAATAATATAAGGTTAAAGAGCACTACATTGAAAAACCCTGCAGACATCTAAACTGGGTTGCTATGTTCTCTGAGCATTTTTGACTGCAGCTTTTACTTAGACCTTCATAGCATTAGCTATATGTTTACAAATTAAACCACACTGATTATTTAACTGAACTGCTTGAGCTTGGTACATTTGAAATTGATAACAAGGCTAAGCTTCCTGCCAGAAGAAGCGGAGTGTGAGCAAGTCTACTGTGTCTGTTCTGCTCAGCTAATTATACAAGATCTCTACTGTATTTCGCCTGCTTTATTCGAGCTTTGTTTAGGAAATGGGTAAGATTATGTCTTAATCGAGAAACAACAGTTTCCTCTCAAAGACTCTATAAATCAGCATCTTTAAAGGATATAATTAGCTGAGCAAACAGCCTGTCACACTGGCAAGCTGATAAGGTGAGCTTGAGCTTCAACTACATGTCATGGAATTGGCTCAAGTTTGCACTCGAGCTAATACCAGCTTGCAGATTGTTACAGTGTCAATCAGACCAAGCTCAAACAGCCTGTTATCATGGCTCAATTTAGCATGGATAACTATCTTTCCACTTAAAGTTGCTTTTCTCCTTTGCAGAAATGCTTAGTCACAAGAGTTGGGATTCCCTGAAGATTTTACTGGTGTTTGATATGGTACAAGGTCTCTCTAATTTGAGAGAAGTACACTCCTTTTCTTTTTTCTTCATTCCTTTGGTATTTCCTCCTTCCCAACTCATCATTCTGGTGGGTGCTGCATGTGTTTCTGTGTGATTTTCACCACTAGTTAGATCACTTCCAAAAGAGTAAGAGGAGATCTCCATTAGGTTAGCCCCTGGATCTTAAAACTTTCAAACCATAAGTAAATTTTGCCCATACCTAATATCAAGCATTCTTGTAATTTTCGTTGCCACTTTTAAATCTATGACAGTGAGAAGTTTGATAACCCTGTACAGTTGAAGAAGTACAGATGTTTATGTTTTTTGCTTTTTGTGCAACATACAAGATGTGAAGGATAAAAACAGTATGTTAGTGTTAGAGTTTTGCATTGATGGGATCCCTTCTTTTTGTTTTTGTATTGGACATTAGACCTAAGTTGCTTGCTTAGACTCTTCACTTTCAGTGCTGCGCCCATGTCGACACGACATGGTGTGCGTGTGAGATTCGTATCCAATCTGGTTAATTGATTTTAGGTACTTTGACTAAAATCGACGAAGAAATTCGGAATGATGAAAACAAAAGCTAAGGTGAAATTGAAGAAAATGGAATACCTTGTATATAGAAATTTCTAAGGTAGTCCTTTTCCTTTTATCTCTTTTTGGGATTCTCCTTTCGATCAATATTTTCTCTTCAAAATACCTTGTAAATTTTTCACATAATGTTTGATAATTTATGACATATTCTTATAACTCTATTTTTAGATATTTGAATTACTTTTAGCTGAATCTCTCCACCCGTATCTGTACTCTCGAATCTTAAAATTTATACATGAAGGATCCGACCTCTAGATCCGCACCCGTATTGGACACCCGCACCTCAGTCCGAGCAACTTGGATTAGACTATATAATTGACAAACACCACCTTACTGTTCGGCTGTTTATTTTAATAAACTCCTTACCTAACAGTTCAAAAAAATTGTATATCAAACTAAAGTATGCTAACTCTATCTATGTTATTTAAAATTTGATGCAACATTTCCAAGATGATTTAACATGTTTTCATCTATTTAGCAGTTAATAGGCTGCAACTCCCTTCAAAATAGTAGTTTTCCACTAGTTAAATTTGACCATCTAGTTTTGATTGATCATTTTTTTCTTCTTAAATTGATTAAAGGCTACTCAAACTTTTCTTTTAAGTGGTCCCAAATATTTATGTCCTAAAGTGAAAGGTAAGTCTGTAGAACAATTATAAGATATATCAATTATATATGAAAGTGAATGTGGGGCTGCTAAAGTTCAATACTTCCACAAGATGAGTGTCACCGATGTGTGGATGCTAAGATGAATGTGTGGTGACATAAGATTAGACAAGATTAAAAATGTTGACATTCGGCAAAAGATGCAAGTATCACATATTAACGGTAAAATAAGAGGTCATTTGAGATGGTTTGATCATATCCTGCGTCCACCTCCAGATGTGTTGTTACGTAGGTGTGAAATCATGGTAAGTGAAGTTTTTAAAAGGGTCGAGGTAGGCTAAAATCACATAAAAAGTAGGTTTACTTCCGGTCCTATGCTTTCTAGAAGTCTTTAGTCCTATGAGAGATATATATGCTTTCTATTTTATTCTCATTTTTGTTTTGTTTAATATTGGCATGACAATCTTAAATGGAGCAACATTTTCTGTGACGATTCATATAGTCGACCACAACTTGTCTAGAAAGAGGCGTACTTGTTGGTGTTATTGTTTTATCCATTAAAAATAGAAATGGTTACTCGTATGTTATATAACATAAGAAGTTGCATTTGGCGGCTTTTCAATTTCTTTACACTTTTTCTCTTTCTATTTCTAGGAAATTGATAATATATGGCTTCCATATGTTTTTCATTACAAAGTCAAGCATGGTATTCAAAATCTTTCAAAGATAAGCATGCGTTTCTTTGGTCCACCACTTTAAGGGGTCATTTGGTAGGGTGTAATAAGAATACCACTGAATAAGGTATATTAGTACTGCTGGTATTAGTTCTGATGAGGTTATTTCTTATGCGTTGTTTGGTTTGATATATTAAAAATAACATGCATTGTATAACTTCTGAAATTGTTTTATTTTTTTACAAAAATATCCTTCACAAATACAGTGGTAAGGATGTGGAAAAGGTTTTGAGGGGCAATTGTGTCTTTAACCATACTAATGCATGCATTAAAAACCTTGTATTTCTAATACCATAGTTTTCCATGTATTAGTTATACGTAGCATGGTACCCTTGCATTAATTATACATAGATTGAAGTATACCAAACAAGGTGTTAGTAATACATAAAGCTAATGCATGCATTATTTTTTCTAATGCATCCTATCGGACGACCCCTAAATAGTTAAATGATCTGTTTTTCATGTTTAAGATAGACCTGGTTAATATCTTCCAAATTCTAGGATTTACTTGAGATTGAACTTTTCTTTTGGGTGACATGGCATTTAGTGTTGATACGGTTTAATACCTATTAAAACTTAAATAGATCAGCTTCTTATATGTTGAAGAGAATTAGACTACACAAAAAGTCCCTAAAAGTTTGGTACACTATACCCCAGGAAATTTGGTGGGACTGTCTGGCTAGAACAGAATTTTTTAAAGCAAACCAAGAAATGTTCTTAGCCTTAAGTTTAGAGCTATTTTGTTGCTAGTCTTTTGGTGCAAACTAGTTGTTGTAAAGGGTTCAGATATCTTGTTAGATTTGATTGGAGAATTGCATAACTTGTTACTATGTTTTTTCCGACTGGCTTAGTGCTTTTTCCCTTTTAATGCAAGACCTTATTTCTATCCAAAAAAAATAAAAACTTAAGGAGTTCAATATGGTATTCATACCTATTAAAAATTAAGGAAAAATAATGGTAGAGTATATAAAGGTCAAGTCATAGTGTACTCTTAATGGTTTTGTCATAGTTAGGAGTCTTAGTATTTAGGTATTTTCTCATGTAATAAGAAATAACTACTTTTCCTGTTTCATGTTATCTAAAATTATCTTTTCATGTAGTCTAAACTCCTCTCACTTCTAGTGGTCTAAATATCTATATGAGGATACTCTTGTGTATTGCTCATAGCGAACTCTTTACGAGTTCTCTTATTTTATGGTATTAGAGCAAGCAAAAGTATTCGTCAGAGTCTCACTATAACCCTTCACAAAAAAATTCCATGTGCTTAGCCCATGAAAGAAATTCTTACTCAGACATAAACACGTGTTTAGAGACATATTTAAGTAAATGACTGTGTTCCTTCAGAACTTAAGCTTTTAAAAGAGACGGCTGACACAATTCAATATGGCTTTCTGTGATCGTGGGAAATTCTAAGTAGCTTCTACGTTGAGGTTGCCCACATCGCCAATGATTTTCCTTCTTACATAATTTTATTAGTCTCGTCTCTTCCGGTGACTGTTCTAGAGGCATCTCTCTTCTTTGCAATGATGATTTCGGCATCATCGACTTTTTCAATCTCCTTTTGCCATTATTTTGGCCATTGTTTCAATAGTGCGTGCCACGATTGCCATTCATTATTCAATTGACCTGTCAAGTCGGTTCTCCAAGATTAATTTGTCAAATTAGCATTCCATTTCTGTTGACTTGTCAAGTCAGTAGTCCATAGTTTTCTACTCGGCCCTCGTCAGTGCTACTTCGCTGCCAGTGATGTATCACTGTCTAGTCAGTGCCACATCGTCATCCAGTAAGACCCTCTCCAGTCAGAGTGTGCTTGAGCTCCACGTCGCCTTCCAATGGCAAGTGAGTTCTGGCCAGCAACTCACTCTCCAGGCAATGGTCAGTTATAGCTACATTGTCATTCAGTGAAACACTCTCTTCAAACAGTGCCTTGTCCACACCAAGTCAACATCCAAGCTACATGTCACTATCTAGTCATCAGAACTATTATCATGTCATCAAATGTAAACCTTACTGAAACAATCTACATGTAACTAACTGTCATATGTATTACACTTGCACATTTATGAGTCGTATCCTGGCACTCATCGTTGTACTTCTATTCATACTCATGAATCCTAAGATTTACTTAATGATGATATTTGTACCTATATCGGATGCCTGCCTTCATGGCATGTAACATAGCCTATATTTTGGTTTAGTTGGCTCTTGCCATAAGCCTCCAGGTGCCTTGTCACCAACGTGTTGCTCGTTGCTAGCAATATTTGTGTTTCTTTGCATGTGTTTCCTCTTCAAATGAGTCACTGGAGTAAGATATTTAATCTCACACTTTTTATAATATTAATATGGCTGATTTTCTTTTCTTAGTTAATTGCATCTTTGCATGTGTTTCTCCTCTTCAAATGAGTCACTGGAGTAAGATATTTAATCTCACACTTTCTGTAATATTAGTATGGCTGATTTTTTTTTCTTAGTTAATTGCATTGTTTGTAGATTTGACTGCATTACATTCATTTGACCAAATTTAAGCCTTCTCCAGTTTGTCTGAGTGTACATGCTCCTGAAGACATATTGCAATATTATAGTGAGACATCTAACACCTGATGGAGTTACAATTCTTTTATCAATAATAAAAAACACTGATGGAGTTTTATGAACTTTCTTCATAAGTGAAAACTAGAATTTAATTTGTTTAATCTTCATGAATGATCCTTATGGAGATTCCCTCTTTACATTGAGAAAGCTTCCTTGAATAAGGTTGTTGGTTGTGGATGTTTTTCATTTTCCCAGTAGGTTTTTATATTCTGAGCATTTTTTCTTAGTTTGATAAATTGATCTTCATATTCTGGTCATACCTGTCGAAGTGGCGAATGCGCCTACATTTAGGAACAAATGAGGCTTGGTTAACATTGATGAAGCAGTTGCACATTTAGGAACAAGTAGGCTTGGTTTACATTGATGAAGCACTGTGTTGCAAAAAGATGAATGAATGATGCCCATGATAAATATGGTTTCAGAAGCCAAAGTCGATTTACTTTCATTTACTTTAGATTCATGACTTTGTTTCAGGGTAAAAACACACTAATTAGCAGAGGTATTAATCAGAGAGAAGTTCAACAAAATGAAAGAGAATGTTGCTCGCCATCCTTTATCGTGGTGAAATTATCTAGTAGGAGGTGGCTAGCATTTGGGTTCTGGTTTTTGCTTCTTTTGTCCTGTTAACTCTCTCATTAGTGATCAGAAACACCTATGGCTATATTTAATTCCTTAACTGCAAGTTAGTCCAACATTATCTATGAATTGGTAATTCACTTTTGTTCATTTTTCTTCTGGGGGCCGGGTAAGGGGTGGGAACAAGAAGATGCATGCATGAGCGCATATATCTTCAAGCCTCTCTTTGCTTATGCAGAACACTATGTCAAGCGTGTAACACCTAGACATGAAGTCCCTGTTGTCAGTCTCATGATTGGGTCAGTCAAGTCTTTTCTTATGGTGCCAATAATTTTTTACTTACTACTATTATAGACTTCTTTTCTGTTCCGGTAATCGACATGTATTAATTGGTTTTACATCATGGAGGAGCCTGGCTTCTGAAATACTGATTCTATTATTCATTTTGCCAACTTCTCTACAATTCCTTCAGCTCTGCTAAGTTACTTCACGTCTTCTGCTGCTCATATAATATCACGCGTGCCAATTTGCTATGTCTAATTGTGCTGTGTTCTCTTATTTAAGATGATGAGACTGGTTCTTTTGGTGTATAAATAACTGTTTTAACTTAGTATCAGCTTTGAGCTCTCCAGCTGATCCATTGATGTGAAGATAATTCCAAATCTTTGAACATATTTGCATTCTGCAGATTGTACCACCTCCATATAAAGGTAAAGGTAAAAGGGGTGGCAGAACCTATAGAGGAGGTGCCCATGGCCATCTTGGTGGTGGGCAGCTACAACCTAACCATGCATTACCAACATATGCTGAGATTCAACCAAAAGTTTTTCAAGGAGCATCACAGATCCTAGGAGGCCCATCCCAAGTTAAACCTTCATCATCTGCCGCAGGTAAGTCAGCTTCTGTTCGGCCACCTCCACGTATGGCTTGGTGCGAACTCTGTGGGATTGAATGCAACACACCTGAAGTTCTTGAACAGCATAAGAATGGAAAGAAACATAAAAAGAACCTGAAAGCCAAAGAAGAGCGACAGAAACTGAACAAACAGATGGATGGAGCACATGGTCACCAGACGACAAATTCTGAATTTAAGCCAAGGGTTTCTTACCAGCCTGCAGTTGAGGGATCTGAGCAGCTGCCACTGGGGCATTTGCCTTCTGAGATTGTAACTGAAGACAGACAGCTGCAGCCCCAAGAGAAGATTCCCCCTCGTGCTGTTATAGAAGAAGATGGTAGTATAACCGGGAAAGAGAAGGTTGGAGAGACAGCTCCTGTGGATCATGTTCAAGGTCTAGGGCGTGGAGTCAAGCGCAGTCTGAAAGGTGGGCGAGGTGGTAAATTGATGAAGGCGCAGAATGGCTCAAAAAAACCTGCTGTGCCCCCTAAGCCCCAAAAAATGGTTCCTTTAATATGTGAACTCTGTAATGTGAAGTGTGAATCAGTAGTTGTTTTCCAAAGCCACCTGGCAGGAAAGAAACACCTTTCAAATGTTAAGGACTTCCAAGGCCAACAAGCAATGGTTGGACAAGCTGCTCTCCAAGCATTATACCCTGCTTTGCAGGCTCTTTACCCAGCACTTCAGGCACTATGCCAACCTAATACTGGTGCATCAACTTCTGTTGCTCCTCAAGGTCATCAGCCCAACCTTCATGAAATTCTGGGGATTTTGACTCAACAAGCGCTTTCTGCTATCCCTCAAGATCAATTATTAGGTATTGGAGCAGCAGCCACATCGGCATTTACTCAACAAACCCTTTCTGCTAGTCCTCGAGATCAATCATTAGGTATTGGTGCAGCAGGAACTTCGGCATTTCCTCCTCCTCCAAATTTATTGGTTCAGGACCGCCAAGGTTCCAAATTGCAAGGTTCAGTATCAGAAGGAACGAGAGAGAATGCTGATGCTGAGGATGGCAGAAAGTCTGACCTTTCGGTTTTGCAAAACACTGGGTCTAAACCAGAAGAAAACAATGATAATAAACATGAAAATGTGAACTTAGAAGTTGAGAAAAAAGTAGTGTCTGTTGAAGAGCCATTGAGGGATGCTGCTGGCAGGGATGTGCCTTCTACTTCAGGAGAAGCGATTGCAGCTGTTTCAGTTTCAAACAGTGAAATGGTGTCATCAGATTGCGCTGCCCATTCTGGATTAGAAGGCAAATTGGTTGACTAGAGTCACCAATTCTTCAGTAAATTAATGAAGTGAGAGGCAAGACTGTAAGAGCATTTAATAGATGTAGTTAAACTTTCTCTTTTGGAAAAAGTGGACAACATTTTGAGGAATGTAGGTGAAGTGTTGGTGATCACTTTTCCAGACTCTTGACATATGCAGATCTAAAACATTCTTAACCTTTTTAGCCAACTGTTAGATTTTATTTGATGGTTTTGGATTCGCCTCAGGAGGCGCGGAGTCTTGCATTTCTTGATTTGGTATTGATTTTGGGATGTTGATTTATGGTTTCATGTCATCAGCATCTGCATTCATTAGAAGTCATCTGCACTTTCTCCCAGTTCAACACCTTGCAAACAGCACAGCTTTCAAATGGAGAAGACAACACTTGCCCCATACATGAATATTTTGTCAGACGCCAGTAACTCATTTTTCTCTGCTATTTTGCCTTTTTGATGATGATGCTGTCTGGATCAAGTTGTGCGCAACTCGAATATTCCAGTAGATGCATATTACTTCCCTCTTACCAATATATATACCAGGTCATTATATCCATCAAACTTTCATTGCAGCTGCTATAGAGAAACAAGAAGTATCTCATGTAGAGGCATACATTGTAGGGATGTGATCAGAACTGACAGCAAAACCATAGGACAACCAACCTCATCATAGGACTCAGACGTGCAAATCCATGAAGTGTCTTTCACCTAAGAATTTCCATTAGTTAAAAATCGCAGAGACCATAATTTATCCGTCCAAACATCAACTACTTTGTGACAAAGGACAGCAGAAATCCATGAGTTAACATAAGAATAAAGGTAGAAGCAAGATTTGGGTAATATCTCACCTTCTTCGTATCGTACTTATAAAATTATACTAATACGTTGCAGCGATATATAATTGTTCTTTTGCCTATTCATGGAGAAGAACAGTAGCTTTTTAGAAACTGCTCATTTGTCAGCCAACAAACCAATAAGTAAAATATGCTTTAACTTTTTGGTCGCAGACGCTGCTACGACGACTTTTAATTTTAGTCGTTCATGATCTAACGACTAGTTAAATAAATTTTTAAAAAAATATTTATTTTCTCGTGGTATGGTTCATGATTAGTTTTTTTTTTAATCGTGATTAGAGGTGTTCATGGTTCGGTTTGGATCGATTTTTAATTAAAATCAAACTAATTTAATCAATTTTTAAATTTCTAAAATCAAATAAAATAAAAATCATCGTTTTGGTTCTTGTTGTTTTGAATCGGTTTGATCCGATTTATCGATTTATAACTAGCTAATAATAAATAGACAATAATAAAACAACATAGACATGAGATAACTATTCCAAGTAAACATTAGGAATCAACAAATTTCTCTTTACTATCACAAGATGAAATTTGAATCTTCTATTATTTTTCAACACTATTTCAAAATTTTAGCATGTTTAAGTTATATAACTATAGAAGTTCTTTCATTTCACATGTCTAATATCCACAGAAATAATATACAACGTTAAATATAATGATCAATCCTTCAAAAATCAAAGGAGCAAATGATTGAAGAGTATATGGATGTCTTAGCAAAGAAAATTAAAAATCAGCAATACGCCACACCACATATAGACAATTAGACTTAGAGTGTTGGGTTTGGACATATTTTTAAGATATAAAATTTTAAAATGTTGTAGTACATGTGAAATAAAGTATACTAAAATTAAATTAATG
>JACEIK010001323.1:228069-263920 GCA_018107945.1 Datura stramonium
CTACACGACTTTAAAGGCATAAATTAATGTCGTGTTGTCCGTTGCACAGTTAACTTGGGTTTGCATGCCGTGTGTGTGTCAGCACTTTGCCCTCTTTGATACACCTTTGCCTGTTTTAAAATTTTTCTATAAACTCATATATATGAGGTATTCTTGCTTTTTCAAAAGTTAAATTTTATTTATAATTGTAATAACATAAAACAATAATATAGTATTATTTTTAAAACATTTTTAGATACATTATCCTCGAGTGATGATTAAGTAATTCAGTCATAAAAATAATAACGTGAAGATTTTGAATCTAATGCCAATTGCAATACAATGTGAACCTATCTGTTTCTATCTTAGTTGCTACATTATTTGTTATTGTGCTTGCAGATTATTGCAGGCCGTTCATAAATTAGTCGTGGGAGTATACGTTAGTCTACCCACCAACGTCCCGTCTTGAATTTGATTCCTTCCTTGGTGGATGATTCGATAATTCAAAGTTCTCATTAGCGAGGTGATTAATGAGGAAGTAAAAATTGCTGTTTTCGAAATGCATCCCCTAAAAGCTCCGGGAATAAATGGTATGATACCCTTTTTTTTTCAAAATTACTGAAATATCCTGTCCGCTTATATTATTGATGTTGCTAAAGGCTTTTTTCATTCGGGATATCTCCTACCCTCTTGGAAACAAACTCTTATTACATTAATTCTAAAAGTAAAAAATCCTAGTATTATTAGTCAATTGAGACCTATTAGTTTATGTTCTACGGTGTATAAGATTATTGCTTAGATTATAGCAGCAAGAATGAAGAGTTATTTGTCTAGTCTTATTTCTCCTAATCAGTATGCCTTTATAAGCAGTAGGCAAATTGTTGATAATATAGTCTTAGCACATGAGTGTCTTCACGTGTTGAAAAATAGGAGGCGGGGAAATATTAAATATATGGCATTGAAGTTGGATATGGCAAAAACTTATGATAGAATGGAATGAATGTAAATTCAAAAGTTACTTTTGCAAATGGGTTTTCATGAAATGTTTGTTAGTTGAATTATGCAGTGTATCACGACTCTACTTACAGATTTAATTTGAATAGTGAAATTGTTGGGTTTATTAAGCCGACTAGGGGTTTAAGACAAGGTGACCCTTTGTCACCATACTTGTTTATATTATGTGTTGAAGGATTGTCTAGACTTTTATACCAAGCTGAGAACCAAGGGAGAATACATGGAATAAGCCTCAAAAGAAGTGGTCCTACCCTTAACCACCTTTTCTTTGCTAATGATTCATTAATTTTTTGCTCAGCTAATACTCAAAGTGCTGCTAAAATTTCTGAACTCTTGATGACTTATGAACATTGTTCGGGGCAAAAGGTAAATTTGGACAAATCGGCAATATTTTTTAGTAAGAATACTACTGAGCAAGAAAAGAATGATATTATGGTGGAACTTGAACAATTCAAAGGGATAATTTGGGGATGTATCTTGGCTTGCCTGCAATAATTGGGAGGTCAAAGAAGAAGATACTAGAGTTTATTAAAGAAAGAGTTAAGACTAAGATTAAGGGATGGAAAAATAGTTTGCAGGCAAAGAAGTAATGCTTAAATTTGTGCTTTCTGCTATCCCTTCGTATGCATTATTTTGCTTTCAATTTCCTGACACCTTACGTAAAGAAATTACTACTATTTTTTTAAAATTTTTGGTGGGGATAGAATGATGAGACAAGGAAAATGCATTATGAAAATTGGCATAAACTTTGTGAGGCAAAATCTAAAGAAGGTCTTGATTTTAGAGATTTAAATTTTTTTAACAAGACCCTATTGGCTAAGCTTGCTTGGAAGATCTTAACTCAAGAAGAATCTTTACTCCATAAGATGCTAAAAACAAATACTTCTTTCCTTAATGCATGTTGTTCCTCTTCGAGTTCTTGAATTTGAAAAAGCATAATGTGAGGAATGGATTTATTGCAAAAAGGAATTAGGTGGAGAGTTGGAGATGGGAAAAATATTACAGTATGGACTGATCCATGGATTCCAAATTCAAATGGTTTTAAACCTCTATAAGGACAAACACAAATGAATTTACAGTTGAAGGTTACTGATTTTATTGATCAACAAAATCACATATGGAATATTCATGAACTTCATCGTTCTTTTTATTCTAATGATATCAATTCTATTTTGTCCATCCCAGTACCTATCACGAAAACTTCCGATAAAATTATATGGCATTTTACTAAATCAGGTAAATATGAGGTTAGATCTGGTTACCATCTAGCTAAAGATCTGGCTCATTGTAGTGATGCGAACACCAATAGACCGCAAGCCAGTTTTCAATCTTTCCCAAAACCTTTCTGGGATTTTTATGTGGTCACTGAAAGTAAAAAATAAATATAAACATTTTCTTAGAAAATGCATGCTAAATATCTTATCGGTTAATGTTATCCTTTCTAGGAGACTGCTTTATATTTGTGATGTTTGCAAGGTGTGTAGTTTAGAAGCAGAAACAATTGATCATATGTTTTTTAGGTGTCCTAAAGCTCAGAAAGTATGGAAATTATGTTCTATCAACTGGTCTGATTTACAAAATATCAATGATTTCTCACATTGGTGGCATAGTTTGTTTCGCAATGCATATCAGTATCCTGACTCAATTGAGCTACTGAGATTAAGTGTGTCTGTTTTGTGGTAACTGTGGAAAGAGAGAATTTTTTTTGCTTTAACGGCGATATATGTGAACCTAATGATATAATTAATAAGGCTCTATTTGATTTTATGAATATAACGATGCGTTGCTATTTTCATCAATTTTGACTCGTATACCTAATACAACTAACGATGGAAACATTACTATCTACAAGATAAGATTGTTTTTTTTTACCAATGCAGGCTTGCAAATGGATGAGGAAAAGGCAAGCATTGGAATGACTGCTATGAATAGTTATGGTCACTTTCTTTATGCCCTTGGCATCCTATTCAATTTGTGGGGAAGACCATCACCGCTGAAACACTAGCAATTCGACAGGCATTGAAAGGAGCGTTACAGAATGACTGTTCAAAGGTGCATCATTGTAGTTCAAATGCTACGAAAGAACATGATAGTGTCTTGTAAAATAGATACTATTTGCGAGGATATATGGAGATTGGTGAGTTCTTTTGAGGAGATCAACTTTATTCATATTCCTTGCACATGGAATATGCTAGCTCATAATATAGCTAAGTACTCTCTTTTGCTTTTACACGGGGTCTCTTGGGATTATAATTTTTCAAATTAAATTGTAAATAATGCAATATTATCTTATGGACATGTAAGACATATTATGAAGTAATATAATTGCAACTTCTTCTGAAAAAGAAAAAAGAAAAAGTCTACCCACCAACGTCATAATTTTTTTCCAATTATAATGATGTTGAAATTAAACTTTTTCTTTTGGCCATAATTATTAATACTAGTCTAGTTATCAATATTTGTGAATTGTGAGTACTAAACCTCTGTATTTAAATTGTTTAGATATATTTAAAAAATGGGAAAGGACTAAAAATATCACAAAAATAAATTATAAATACCCCCCGTCTATGTATCAGTCTAGAAGTATCTCTAATCTATTTTTTTAGCTCAACAATACTCCAAATTAAACTCATACCCTGTTAATTTTAAAAATTATATAACTTATTATGATTGGTCATAAAATTATTTAATAAATGTTAAACCCATTCATTTTTAAATTCAAATCCGCTAACGCATTTTCACTTAAAAATGACACATGAAAATTCTCTCAAACAAGGTGATGGGTTCATTAGTTAGAATCTCAAACTTATAAAATTAAAATCCTTGATCCACCTTTGTATATGCAAGTGTATATAGAAAAAAGCCAGAAACATATACATGTGATGCTGTTTTCGGGAAGAAAAATTGAGTGCGCCTATTCCGACTTTACATATGTACATAGTACTAATAATTTTTTTGGAAAAATATCTATTTCTATTTAATTTGCAATTAAAAGTCACAAAATAGTAGTTGAATATAGTTGGTTTCCGAATTTAAAAATTTGAATACAAAAGCTCTAATACACAAATTTAGGAGAAGATAAAAAGCAAAATTAACATTTAGAAATGAGAAAAATGAGAGAATTTTAATGTTACTTGTGAACTCAAACAAAGTGACAGGTGCATAAAATAGACGCATGAATACATTAAATAAGTGAAAACGGATTTGGATTTAAGAATAAGTGTGTTTAGTTATTATTAAATAATATTTGTGACTTTTTTAAATTGAAAAAATTATTAAGTTTAGGATGTTAGTTTGAAATATTAATGAGCTAAAAAGATAAGTTAAAAGAAATATTTTTTGACTAATGGATAAATAAAGGATATTTATTTATCAGCTATTTTCCATCCCTTTCCGTTAAAAAATTTAATTGAAAACAAAAGCCAGCAAATACGGAAAAATCTCTTACATGAACCGCAATTATTTCGGCTTTGGTCGTCATCTTCTACATTTCTCTCTCTCTCCATGACATGATCACCGCTGCAACTGCTACTGCAACCACCTGAGAAACTTCAGAAAAATCATCTGATAAAAATGCAAAAACCAAATTTTAATTTGCCTTTGCCCCAAAAATCCATGAACAGTTCAAGACAGCAGCTTTTTGATTCCCTCACATCCCACATTTCTCTCTACAATTCACAAACCCCATTTCCCAATCACAACCCTAACCCTAGGTCATCTCTTCTCAAATGGTTCTCTTCCCTTTCGATTCCTCAACGCCAAGCTCATCTCACAATCGTCCACCCCAATTTCCTCCAAATCCTTTTGCAAATGCTTGGTAAACTCCAATCCAACGGTCACGGTTTCTTCTTCATCCTACCCGACATGCCCTCTGATGGTTCTGATCTTCCAAGCATTTGTTTCAGGAAGTCTCATGGGTTATTAGCTCGAGTTGCCGAGTCGAACGAGTCAGAACGGCGAATTCGTCACTCGGTCCGGCTTTTCAGCTCGAAAGAAGGGGAAGGGGAAAATGGGGCTTCCGGTTTATTGGATTTTGTTGATTCTTTGACTGTAAGCGAGGAATTTGTCGGAAATGTGGATAGTTTCGTGAATGCAATGGATTGTGTTTCGAATGGGAGGTTTTTGAGGGGTGAAGAAAGTGGGTTGAGCTCAGAATGGGTGGAATTGGGGTGGCTGAAGTCGAAGGGTTATTATAGTATCGAGGCTTTTGTGGCGAATAGGTTGGAGGTGGCATTACGATTGGCGTGGTTGAATCATAATAATGGGAAAAAGAGAGGTGTGAAATTAAAAGAAAAGGTGAATGCTGTTGGTATAGGAGCCAATGCATTTTGGAGGAAGAAAGGGTGTGTAGATTGGTGGGGAAAGTTGGATGAGGCAACAAGGGTCAAGATTCTTAGTCTTGGCTTAGGGAAGGCGGCGAAATCACTGGTACTTCTTTATGTTGAGCCTTTTTTCTTGCCTAGAAAATTGGCCTCTGTTTGTATTTGGTGCTATAGTGCTGTTTAATGTGCTACAAGTTCATTCAATGAGATTACAATATGTTTCAATTTGTATATGTGGTGACATTTCCATTCATGGATGTTAAAAAACTGAACTTTCTCTCTAATAGGAAAGAGATAATGACATAGACATTTTGGAATAGTAAATAGCTTGTTAAATGGAAAGTACAAGTTTCAGAGTCCTCAGGAATCTACCTGAACAGTAAGTGGCTAAGATTTGCAAGTAGGCTGAAATCTGTATTAAAAAAATAAGTCGAGGTGTAAAAAAGGAAATTTAAAGGAATGTGAGGATGCCTCTTTGATTTGGAAAAGCAAAAAAGAGTATAAACTGCAGGCATCTGTGAGAATTAGTCAAACTATCAAATCATGCAACTTCTTAACTAAGATGTTTCTCTATATTTTCATAGAACAGACTGGTAAGTATACACTGTTGTTTCTTGTTCTCATGTTTTACCAATTGCTTGAGCATACTCAAATGAAAACTGATTTCGATTTTTAGGTACTCTATGTATGTACATCCCTTTTAAATAATCTCTCTCTCACTTCTCTCTAAAATAGTCCACTGGTCATAGCATGTCAGTGAGGATGTGTTTGGTTAATGACGGCTTGTTGATTCTTTGGATTAACTTCTTTTTCACTGTTAAACTATTTTTTTTCCCTAGGGAAGCCTTACAGATCACTTGACATATCAAATATGCTACTCCTTTCCTGTAGCTCCTCAGAACAGTATGTCCGCTTCATTTATTTAAAAAAAAAGGAACAACAACAAGAAGAACAAGAACAAGAAAGAAGCAAAACCAAACAATAAACCCAGCAGATTTGCTTCTGGTCATGTATGTTATAGCTGCGAGTACTTTAAGATAACATACCAGTGATAATTGTTTGATTTTGGTTGTTATATTCCCATAAATGATATTCACAAATAGCAACTATTACATGAATGATATCTCCTAGTATGTGTCTCATAGCATTCCTGTCCTGCCTGACAATGTCGATCAAATGATTGAGATATTAGCAGTTCAGCTGTTCAAGCGCCTGATTGTTGGGACAGTCGTCTATTCTTCGTGTGTAGTTTACAGGTGCTTGTCAGATTTTGACACAGGCTTATGCCAGGGGAATCTTAGTAGTTTAGTTGGTTGGCTATCTGAACATTCACCTTGTTGGTGAGGGTTCGATACCTCACCACATTGTAATCCCTCCCCCATTTCCCCNCCCCAAATTTTCTATTTTTTATTTTGAAAAAAGACACAGGCTTATGCTGTCCAATCTCCAATTATGTCTTTCAGATTGCTGATACTTTGAAGGGGGCAAGAGATGTTTCAGCGGATAAAGCTTGGTTGTGCAGTTCAACGCTGGAACAGTCTCTGAGGGGCAACACTACTTTGTCTGTTCGAAGGAACTTTGTGAATCTCAGAGAGTCAGATGCAAGAGTTGCACAGAGCGCATGCCATGTATCGGTGTTTGGAGTTTCATGTTCATTCAACCAGTTACTTGACTGTTTGTTTATGCTTAACGATATCTCCACTGTGCTGTTGGCATCTCCACATACTGTTTGCCAGTCTCCTGATAGTGAAAAACTATTTTTTAGTTCATTAGAATCTGTTAATACACTTTCTGATTGTATATTAAGAAAATTACGGGGGTTACTCATGATTATTTCTCTTGACTGTACAAAGTATGAGCTTCTAGAGGACGAAAACTTGAATTCTTTACCAAAGCAAAACAAAGAGATTGGTGCTTCTGCCCGTAAGAAAAAAGGGAAAAACCGTAAAGTGAAGAAATCAAATCCTTTGCCAAAACCTACAACAGATGGTTTAAGGCTTGTTAAAAGCACTGAGGTACAACTCTGATCTTGAAGACTTCCCATAGAAATTCCTTTTAGCAAGAAAAAATTCTATACTGTATGGTTCTTTACTTTCTTTTAAAAATATATGCAGGATAAGGGAGATGTGTTCATGTGTGGTGATAATATACATAGTAGTTCGTCTACTGGTTTGGTTGATAAATTTCGTGGTGATAATGCACATAGTAGTTTGCCTAGTGGATCAGTCGATAGAGAACAACAGAAGGATCTTGATAAAGAGAATTTTCCATCTTTGGTTGATACGGTTGTAATTATCTTTCTTGCTATGGATCAGATATCCAAGTTATGTTGTAAATAGTTTGTAACTGACTGACTGTCTGCAGGGGCATGGTGAAGGACCAGATAGTCAAACTGTTAGAAGTGCTTCAAGAAAGAAAAGGAAAGAAAGAAACAAGATTAAAAACCCTAGCTTGATAACTTCTGGGGAAGATGGTAAATGTCAGAAAAGAAATTCTCTGAAGTCCTTAATTTCTGTCAACTCCCGAGATGGGGATCCAAGGTCTGATTGTGTCACTGTAGTAGATTCAGTTGTTCAAAGCGGATCAAAAGATTCTTGTATTGACAATGAGAAACGTGAACTAGAAATGAGCACTCTGAGTCGAAGCGATGGGGATTGTGGCTCTGCTGGTACTTTTAAAGGTTGCAGGAATCCTTGTTTGACACACCATTTGCCCACAGAGGGGGTGATGGGAAATGGAACGGTAGCTGTTGCAGGGGAAACTATCAGTAGGGATGGCGATTCTGGTGGATCTTCTGTAATGCCTGTGATTGAATCTGAACTTACTCATTCAAACTGCAAGGAGTTTAAAAAATTGAACAGCAGATCTGGTTTTCTTGAGCAACAAACTAAAGTTAGTGATCCCAACACAAAATTTACCTCCTTAAAGGAGCAAGGAATTGTTGATGTTTATGATAAAGGTCCAGTGAATTCTCCATCTTATGTTTCGTATGAATGGCCCAGTGTAGCTCCTGTTCATCTTCCATGCGGTGATTCACATCTTCCACGGGCTACTGATAGATTGCACCTTGACGTCAGTCACAACTGGAAAAGTCATTTTCGTCATTCTTTTCTACGCAATGTACGTCATGTAAGAAATTCTTCAATTGAAACAGGGTGCCCTGGAATCATATCTGGACCTTTGTCAATGAGTTTAGATTGGCCCCCAATGGTGCGCAGTATCAATAGACTAGCTGCTCCATCAGTTACATGCAATTATGATGCTGGGTTTATCTCTAGGAGAACTTCTTTCCAGCAGGATATAGCAGCCCAAAGCATGCACTGCAATGCGGTGAGTACTGAGGATGAAAGGGTGTATTCTGGTGACTTAATGGACTTCTCCGATCTTTCAAATTCACATGAAGTGGGTGAAGACCATGATTATCACTGGATGTCTGAAGAAGAGTTAGAGGTACATGCTGTTTCCGGTGTGGACTATAATCAGTACTTTGGAGGTGGTGTTATGTATTGGAATCCTTCTGATCATCTCGGTACTAATTTTTCACGTCCTCCCTCCCTTAGCTCAGATGATAGCTCATGGGCATGGAGAGAAGCAGACATGAATAGGGCAGTTGATGATATGGTTGCCTTCTCTTCTTCCTACAGTACAAATGGTTTGACTTCTCCATCTGGTGCTTCCTTTTGCTCCCCGTTCGATCCTTTAGGTTCAGGACATCAGGCTCTTGGTTATGTGATACCAGGAAGTGAGATTACCAGCAAGGTGCTGCAGTCATCATCGGCAGCAGATCTAGTGACAGTAGAGAATGCTTCAGGATCCTTGTCCAATTTGTCTGCTGAAGGTGAAGCAAAGTCTGTGGATTCACTCCCATACCCCATTCTACGACCCATTGTCATTCCCAGTATGTCTAGGGAGAGATCGAGATCAGATTTTAAGCGCAGTCATGATCATAAAAGTCCTTGTGTTCCTCCCAGCAGGCGGGAGCAACCTAGGATCAAGAGGCCTCCATCACCTGTGGTCCTCTGTGTTCCACGTGCCCCTCGTCCACCTCCTCCTTCTCCAGTTGGTGATTCTAGAAGGCACCGAGGTTTTCCAACAGTTCGGTCTGGTAGCTCCAGCCCCAGGCAGTGGGGTGTCAAAGGTTGGTTCCACGATGGAATTAATTTTGAAGAAGCTTGTATACGTATGGATGGTAGTGAAGTAGTTTGGCCTGCTTGGAGGAGTAAAAGTCTCTCAGCCCATCAGTTAACGCAACCTCTACCTGGAGCTTTGCTGCAGGATCGCCTCATTGCAATTTCACAGTTAACTCGCGATCAAGAACATGTAAATTTCAACCTGAGAATCCAGTTTGCAGTTTCATAACTCCTCTATTTCACAAGTTTCTTTCTGCTTGGGTGGAAATTATACTTTAGTTCTTTCTTTTTCTTTTCCAGCCAGATGTTGCATTCCCACTTCAACCTCCCGAAACACTGATCTCTACTGCAAAGAAGGCCTGTCTTTCAATGATCCATAGTCGCCTTCATGACGAAATTGAGAGCTTCTGCAAACAGGTAGAGTCCCAAGAGGGTAGTAGCTTTTGCAGTATCATTTTAGTAATTTAATCAGATTTTCAGGATAAAAAGTTTGGGCGATTGGATATTACCTGATGCTTATTGTTGGTTATCTATAATGATGTTCAAGGTTGCCTCTGAGAATCTGATCAGGAAGCCTTACATTAATTGGGCTGTAAAGCGCGTTGCACGTTCTCTACAAGTATTATGGCCTAGATCTCGTACAAACATTTTTGGTTCAAATGCTACTGGGTTGTCACTCCCATCAAGTGATGTGGACCTTGTGGTTTGTCTTCCTCCTGTGAGGAATCTGGTAAGTATGTCTTGGATAATATGTGCTTACATTATATCTTTTAGGTATGGAGAAAAAGAGTTTTGGAGAGATGAGATCACATTATATTCTTTTCTTTTTCTTCCCATAGGAACCAATTAAAGAAGCTGGGATCTTAGAGGGGCGAAATGGGATCAAAGAAACATGCCTTCAGGTATCCAGGATTACATGGAATATTCTTCTCTAATGGAAATGCCTTTTTCTTTTTGATGAAGTAAGTTGTTTCATTAAATGCATCAAGTAGATGCATAATTACCAGGGAGTAATTACAAGTAGGGAAAATACAACAACAACATACTCAGTGTAGTACCACAAAGTTGGGTTTGGGGAGGGTAGAGTGTACACAAACCTTACCCTTACCTCAGAGGTAGAGAGATTGTTTCCAATAGACTCTCGACTCGAGGAAAAACAGTCCAAAGCAGTTTAGAAAAAGAAGTAACGGAAGTACAACAAATAACAGATAGTAACAGAACAAAAACTACAACAAGACACTATGATAATCGAGGGACAAGAAATCAACAAATAGTACAGAAATCAAAGGATATGAAACTACAGGAGCAATACTACGATTACTAATATGAATGGACAGCAAGACAATGCATTGGCCTTCTACCCTAATTCGTGACCTCCATACCCTCTTATCTAAGGTCATGTCCTCGGTAAGTTGAAACTGTGCCATGTCCTGTCTAATCATCTCGCCCAAAAATTTTTTTGGTCTACCTCTACCTCTTCTGAAACCATCCATAGCTAACTGCTCACACCTCTGCACTAGGGAATCCGTGCATCTCCTCTTCACATACCCGAACCATCTCAGTCTTGCTTCCCGCTTCTTGTCCTCTATCGAAGCCACTCCCACCTTGTCTCAAATATTCTCATTCCTTATCCTATCTCTCCTAGTATGTCCATACACTATGGCACCTCACCTTGAATTTGTCGCGTTAATATATCCATCACCAAGGAAAATAAGAACGGGCTAGGGTTGATCCCTGGTGCAACCCCATCAAAATTGGGAAGTGCTCTGAGTCTCCTCCCACAGTCCTCATCCGAGTGTTGAACTCCAAAACTGTTCAGTATTAGATACTGGGGACAACTTTGTCCAGCAAAAGAGGTTAACTAAGCATTTGGCTTTAAGAGCATGAAGGGGAGTTGAAGAACCATCAAAACATCTTTTGTTCCCCTCAGTCCAAATATACCAAAAAATTGCAGCAGGAATCATATTCCAGACCTTTCTGTTGGTCTTAAAACTATCTATGAACTCCAAAACATGTGAACTTCTCTCAAACTTTGTAGGTATCACCCAGCTTAGTCTAAAAATACATAGGAACATGTTCCAAAGGTCATAAGCTAATGGGCATTGAAGAAAGAGGTGGTTGATTGTCTCATGAGTGCTTTTGAAGAAATAGCATCTGTTGACCAACTGGTAGCTTTTCCTGTTTAGATTATTCGGAGTAAGACATGCATTTTTCAGAATAACCCACTAAAGCATTTAATCTTCATAGGCAGATTAGTCTTCCATACTAGCTTCCATGACCATATATTAGGCACCTGATTATGTGAGCATAGTTGCGTATAACATTCTTTCTCTGTAAATATGCCTTTGCTTCTCCATCTCAATTTGTCTGGTGCACTTTCATCAATGCTGTGAGCTCCCACCTTTGCTAACATTTCCATTAAACTTCCTAGTTCCCAATCCTGCACAAGTCTCCTGAAGTGCACATCCCAACTGTTGTTGATCCTGTTTTGAGCAATTGAGGAATCCTTGTCCAGAGCAATGTTGAAAAGGTTGGGGTATTCCTCCATTGGAGTTGTGTAGTGAATATAAATGGTGTTGACTTTGCATTGAAACTACTGCAAACTAAGTTATTTTGACATTGTGGATTTGGTAAATTCCTTAGACCCCACTTGTGGGATTACACTTGGTATATTGTTGTTGTTGGATTTGGTTAATTTTTTATGCTATGGTCCTTGTTTTGCGTGTGAAGACCTAATTAAATTAATAAAAGTATCCACTTGTTAACTTCTCAAGCTTTTAAAATAGATGGGCACACAATTCAATCTTGATATAAGAGCTGGCAGAGGTTTTTGGGTTCCACTCAATGTGGCAGCTGCCATAAAAAATGGTTATTCATTTGCCCAAGGGAAATGAACTTACTCCAGTTGTTAGAAGTTTCATAATTATAATTATAAATGCTGTTATGAATTCAATTTGGCATGGAAATTGGACACAAAAATGCATTTCATCAGTGAAGTCCTTGGTTAGTCCCACCTCTCTATGCGCCAGAACGCGCCTCCAAGGGAAACGAAGGGAGGCGAAGGGGCCATGCATAGGTGCGGAACAAGCTGTTACCTGGAATGGCAACAAGCGGGGCGAGGGAGGCAAAAAGGTGATGCGTATGTGGGGACAAGATAGTACTAGGGATGGCAATAGGCTGGGTGGGTGAATCCTTCCCCTGCCAGAATATTACCATCCGGGCATCCGTACCCCTGCTTAATAATACTTTCTCCCGTTTATAAATCGCACTACTATGCAGGCTTATCCTCATTCCACCCACCCTACCCTATCCCAGTATGTTAGTTTGTTTCCCTATATTACCATATGCTTAATTAGTTTGGAGTAAAAATAGCCTCTCAAACTTTGCATGGTGTGGAGACTAGAAGGACCACAACTGGGTCTCACATAACCATTACCCAAACCTCATGACCATGCTATTCAAACTTACCTCCAGCATTAAAACTCCAACATCACCATTTTGCCAGCAGTTATTCATTTCCTTTAACCGAGGAGCCACTGCTACACCTACTAGACCTTCACCACAGCCTTACACCACAAAATGGGCCTTCTCCGCCCTAACATTGAATCCCTACAAAATGGGCTGAAGAGGGCGACAATTGGCGATGTAATGAACAAAGAGAGACAAAGTGAGGGTGAAGATCTATTTTTTAAAAAAATTATATTTTGTAGCACAATTAAAGACTTCACTCGCTCAATATTGAGTGTGAGACACACATTATGCTTGCTAAGACAGGTTTTCACGAGACACATCTCTGTCAAGTAGAGGTGTTCAAATAGTCACCAACTAAGTTGGAGTGTCTAACTTATAAATTATGCCAACATTGAGGGGCTATTTAGGTATTAATCATTACTTTCTCATTGATATTTTTGACGACTTCATTTCAATTCTTTAATATTTTAAAATTACTTTCAGTACAGTGCTGTCAAAGGGGCAATTAAGTCCTGAAGCGAGGCTCAAAACGTATTGAGCATTTCGCGTTGCTTAATGTGCGCTTCAATGTCGTCATCAAGGTTTTAAGGCATACTTTTTTTTGCGAATGAGCCTCTTTTGAAGAAGCGACACTAAACAATTGATATTTCACTTAATCAAAATTTTTTTGTTTCAATTTCTTTATTCATATGTTTGTCATTCATACTTATAATTATTTTTCTTGGACTAAAAATATATAAAAAATATATATTGTATTTTTTTTCTCCTTTGCGCCTTTCTTCATTAAAGCCCATATTTTATTTTATTTGCGATTTATGCTTAAAGCCCTCAATGTACCTTAGAGATTTTTTGCGCTTTTTTCTTTTGATGACATTGTTTCAGTAACATTACCAATAATGATATGCTTTTTATTTTTGTATCTAGTTATATGAGAAAAGTAAAATTTTAAATTATTTAATAATTTATACTCCATCCGTCTCAATTTATGCGATGCACTTTGATTGGGTGCAGAGTCTAAGAAAGAAAGTAAAATTTTGAAACATGTGCTCTAAAACAAGTCAAATATACTTGTGGACCTATAAATCATCTCATTAATGGTAAAATCGAAATTTAAAAGTTAAATCGTCTCTAAATATAAAAAAATTACTATTTTCTTGGACAAACTAATAAGGAAAGTGCATTATAAATTGGGACAGAGGGAGTAATATAAGTATAAAAAATTTGACAGTGTTAAAAGGAAATGAAAAAAGGATATTGAAAATATACATATTATAAGACAAAGTTTCAAACCCATACCGCCCTACCCAAAAGTTATCTCATCCATACTGGCATCCTGCTAAGGCTTCATATTAGCATCACACCTTATCATGTTGCCATCCTTACCTATTACTTTAGGAGAATAGATGACGGGAACCAAAATCCAGTTTGAACATTTAAATTTTATTTCCTATACATGCAAAAAAAAATACACCTTTCTGGGCATCCTTGGGATCTATACTGATAAATGTAGGAAGTTTGTTTGCTCTCTACCTATGGCTTTTGGTAGTATGGTTTGATCGTGAATTAACCATCCCTCCTCAACCCCCACCTCCATGAATTTTGCACAGAAGGCAATATGATCTGCTTGTAGAGTGCTTCCCCAATTTTCGGAACCCTCCCCCTCTCCATTTCTTGTTGATTCATTCTAAACGTGAGGTTCGAAAGCACACCCCTCTTTACTTGGCTAGTGTGTTGGGGGCTATCATTACATTGGAGAACCTAAGCAAGAGAAGAATAACATAGTTGATATTATATGTGCAAGAGGTAAATCATTTGCTACTGCAATGTTACATAGCAAACTTGTTATGTAGCATTGCATTGAATATTTTTGGCATACAATGAATCGTGCATGCTGCAGTAGTAGAATCACTACCTAGTGTGGCTTTCAAAAGGAAGAGAAGGAAAAGTAGAGCATGGAAAGTAGTCCCTCTGCCTCGTATATTTATTATCTGGAGAAAGAAATAAGAGTGTCGATGAAGGAGCGCAAACTATTTTGTAAAAATTTGGGTGTTATTGTTTTTTGTAAAGTTTTGTTTATCCTGAGATTCCATGTTATAGATGATTGGGTGCCATTTGAAGGGAATCAAATTCACAACTTTTTCACTTGTAAACTGGGAGCTTACCAAACAAATAAAATAAAATGCGTCAACCAACTATACCTCAATCTCAAATCAATTAGCTATGTAGATCCTATTTATCAATTTTGCTTTATGTTTGATTCATCTCATTCTTATACTAACTAATTTTCCTTTCATGGCATGCGTGTCTGACTGCATACAGAGTCTGAGGTATTAAAGAAGACTTTTGACATGTAAATCAAATATCAAATATCAAATATATGCAAAATACCAAATTTATCCTCTTAAATGAGTGGTGATGAGAATTCCACGTGCCTTTTCATTTTCTGTCTCATAAAGAATGAACTTCTATATCATGTGGGTCCCAACAAGTCATTAAGGTAACATGGGGATGTGAAGATTAGATAGTTTCATAAAAGAGAAATGTGTTATTCTTTTTGGAACAAACTAAAAAGGAAAGTGTGTTGCATAATATGGGATGGACAGAGTGTTGTTTTATATATAAAAAAAGGACCAGACAAAAATATTGTATTTGCTTCACCCTTGGTTGTCCCATTTGATACAAATATAGCTTATTCTAAATGGAGCTCCTTGTTGCTGACATAGAGCACTTTGCAGCATGCAGCTAGATACCTGGCTAACCAGGAGTGGGTAAAAAATGATTCTCTGAAGATCGTGGAAAATACTGCTGTAATGTCTCTGAATCCAAAATCTTTTTCCTTTTGGGTTCTCATCAGCTTTGTGTTGTTCTTTATGTTAACTGTAATATCTTTTGCCTCCTCTCTTTTATGAGTTTATCACAAGAAAAATACCTTTTGCCTTCTTTGATCTCCTTAGTCATTGTTCCATGCTATGTTGCTTCCATTTTTCAACAGATACCAATTATAATGCTTGTGGTGGAAGTTCCACATGACCTCATTTCATCATCTCTATCAAATTTACAAACACCCAAAGCTGAACCAACTCAGTTGACTGTTGAAGAAGGCAATACTTTTCAGGCTGATTCGACTTGTTCGGATTCCTCATCTTCACCACAGTGGTCCAAGCTGAATGAATGTACGAAGGATGTAAAAGCAGTTCGACTTGATATTAGTTTCAAATCGCCTTCACATACAGGATTACAGACCACAGAGCTGGTATGTCTTGAAGAGATTGCATCTGAATACCTGTGGGATCAAATTCAGAACTATATTCTCTTAAATCTTTATCACTTCGATATTTTGTTATGTCTAGCCTGCAATCGGTTATGCATGTAGATTTATCTTATCACGTGTTTCCTTTGTCGATGATAGGTAAAAGAGCTCACTGAACAGTTTCCTGCTGCCACACCTCTTGCTTTGGTGCTAAAACAGTTCTTAGCAGATCGCAGTCTTGACCAGTCATATTCAGGCGGTTTAAGTTCATATTGTCTGGTAAGCTTTCTCCATCATCAATATTTCTTAGAGTATTTAGTTTCATTTTGAAAGGAAGTATTTTGTTTAAATCAAAGGAAGCAATGATCCTTACAGTTACCTAAGAGTGTTTCGATTGTCTATATGCTTGTTTCTTACTTGATATTCAAGCTTTGTTCTTTTGGTTATGCTTAAATACATCACTCTTCCACACTTCTGTATGCCATCCTTGCAAAAACTGTAGGGTTGTTTTGGGCATTACCCAAACAATTCCAACTATGTTGTGAATAATGTTCCAGATTTTTAGTAAATTTACAATGATGGAAGCGATGGATGTTGTCCTCTTCACATAGTAAACAGCTGTTGCATAAAAGGTTGCTTTGTGTGAGACATGCCTCTTCGGACACCAACCAAGAGAAACATTTGACCTTAAGTGGAGCCATGCCTTTCAATATGGATTTCCATGGCCAGGGAGTGTTCTTAGATGAAACTTGAGTAGAAATCGAGTAGCATGATTTTAAAGAGAAGGTGCGCTCTGATTTACCTTTCCAAAAGATACAATCAGCTGAAGAAAAGGCTGGGGAGTGCTGCTGAGTAAGTTCAAAAGGCTTAGATATCTATCCAATACCCAATCGTTTAAGTTCCTCTTGAAAGTGGTAAGCCAACCATGCTCTTGTCTGAAATCTGAGATAAGAGTGTCTTTGGAAGAGGTGATGCTGAAGAAATCCGGACACGTCTTTAGCAGGAGAGTTGCCAAGCCATGTATCATGCCAAAATCTAGTGTTCCTTCCATCTCCCACAATTGCACATTTAAACCTTTTAACTTTTCAAAAATTAAGCTACCTTGGTATATTTATGAGTGCATTCAATCTTATGATTTATGAATGGTGAATATACAGCGTACCTACTTTTTGGCTTGCCATCTTACTCATTTCCCCCACTTACCTCTTTTCTAAGCTGCTTCAATCCCTTCTCAACACTCCATTATGTGCGGATTAGTGATGGCAGTTGAGGCAAAAGAAGGAGATTTTCCGGTAACTCCTTTGCTTAGAAAGCAGAAAAAGCAAGTTCTCTGTCTCTTGCTTGGATGCTGTAGAAATTAGGAAATGAAAATAGGAGAATCCTTTTCATCTTGACCCAAAATTTTAATTAATGACAAAAAAGTCCGACAATTTTACTCTCCAATCCTTGTTTCAACCAAACCAAGCGAAGGATGGAGATTGGTTGGCTACTTTTCTGCTTTGCTTGGAAGGTAGAGAAAAGAAGAGAAAGAAAGGGACAGCTTAGAGAGTTTTCCTCTCTCTTGCTTTGTTGCTGTAACAATTAGGGGATGAAAATAAGAGAGTACCTTTTTCTTCTTTGCCCAAAATTTAGATCAATGAAAACTAAAAGTCAAATAATTTTCCTTTCCATTCTTGTTTTCAATCCAAACCATGCATAGGAAAAAAGACAAATCTCCTTAACTTTCTCCTCCTCTATTTTCACTACCATTTTCTCTCCTTTCTCTTCCTTTTCCTATTTTCCCAGCACAGGCTATTATTTATGCTCACAATTGATTCATTCTAGTAGTGAAGAGTGAATATTAGATGTCCTTACCTTGATTTACATGTAATTAGAAATTCAGGGTGGTAGTTTTGATTTATCCATGTAGAGATGAGTGACTTATGCTAACTAGCATTTTGATGAAGTTCTAGAGTCTAGATTATATTGCACGAAATACTGACTGGAGTTACCTTAGAGTTTCCCTGTCTTGATTCATTATTTTTCAGTTGTTGAATGAGGTCACATTGCGTAGCAGTTCCTCCTTTTCATTCTCTAGCAATCTTTAGCAGAAGACCAGAACAAGTAGGCATCAAGTAAAAGCTGGGTTCCGTCAGTCAGGCTGCAGAAAACTTTTTATTGCTTTGACTACCATTTGAGTCTCCAAGCAGCTTGTAATTATGGGGCAAACAGTGGAAATTAGAGAGTGGAAATATCTGCATTGTGGCCATTATCTATTAAATCTTGTCATCTGTATAACTTTTCACCCATTCTTTTCAAGAAAAAGTGAAATAGTGAAACTTATTAAGTTTTCTTCTAATTCTTTACATTCTTATCTTAGGTGTTTCGCGGCCCTTGATTTCATTCTATATCTTTATGTTAATGTGTTTGAATGTCTCTTAAATGTCCTCACCAATTAATAGGTACTATTGATCACACGGTTTTTGCAGCATGAACATCATCATAGTCGACCAATTGACCAAGTATGATTGAATTCTTCCTAATCTTTCTTATTTTTTTAATTGTCCATTTAGTTTGTTGGCGATTGACCTTGTTTTTATTGTGAATGGTACCATTAGTAAGCATGACATGTTCTACATAGATTGTGATGATGTCTCTATTATTTTTGTTATTGGGTTGCATATATTCTGATGAAAACATTCATGGGACTTTTCACACTATAAAGAAGAACCTATGATATAACATAAGATAATTTCCTGGGTAAACACCGTGAAATTTTTGTTGGTTATCCCTTTTTGGGACATCTGCTTAGTAAGTGACCCACTTTTTATTCCTCTTTCAATTTGTTGACCTTTTAGACTACGGTCAAAAGATCTCTTTTGAGCTAACTGAAAATCTTATGAGAAAACGTTCATGGTATAAAATTTGTACGTTGTTAAAGAATAAAAAAAGTTCCACATTGGTGGTTAATAAAATGGGTGTCTCCATATCCTCCCCTCACAAGCTAGCTTTTGGGGTTGAGTTAGGCCCAAGATCCATTTCTTTACATGGTATCAGAGCAGGACCCATCTCACCCGATGTTGGGCCCCCAATTAAATTGCCCATGCACTAGATATCCAATCCTGGGTGTGAGGTGGGATGTTAAAGAACGAAAAAAGTCCCACATTGGTGGTTCTCCTTATATGGACTTGGCAATCCTCCCCTCACAACCTAACTTTTGGGGTTGAGTTAGGCCTAAAATCCATTTCTTTACATACGTTATTGCAAATATTAAATTTTTTTTTAAATCTGGTAATTTGTATTCCTCAGCTTTAAGGGTAAGCTGGCCACCTCCAAAAAGTTATCCACAGAACACTATGCAGCTAGACTAATTACCGAGAACCTAAAAAATCTACTAGTTGGATTTCATCTTCTACATTTGCTAGTTTACACCAAAAATGAAAATTTACAATGCAATTCCACTTAATCTTCTGCATAGTACTGCATTTGTCCTCGATACATCTCCCATTCCTTTTCTTCCAAATTGTCCACCATATGCATAATGGGATTGCACTCCACCACCTCTTTTGGGACTTGCTTCCCCTCTTCTGATCCAACAGCTTAACAGATCTGCTGTGTGTTCTGGCATAGTCCAATATTGCAAATATTAGACGGTAGTCTAATGTTTTTTAATGTGTGAGCAAATTAGACCTAAGTCTAACGTTGTCCAGAAGGGTAATTTCCCAAGGGCTATCTATATTTGCACAAGTTTTAAAATAGGGATAAAATCTAAATTATTCTTGTGAGATTAATTATTGGATATAGTGAGCAGGTGAATTCAATGTTTTTGGGGTTTTTTCCTCTCTTTAAAAATTAATATCATGTAGCAACGTAAAAAGGAGGGCGTAGTTGAGGAGGTTGACCTTTTTAACTTCGGTAAAATACTCAATGGCATTATTGAAACTGAAGGGTTGGAAATCACACTTAAAGATGTTATCAACCAGTAAGAATGAGATAATAATGAGTTTTGGTGCAACATGGTTTCTCTTATGGGAACTGGGAGCAATAGGTTCAAATAGCAGAAACTTTAGGTGCTTTTTCTGATGCATACGAGAGCCTTGTGGAATGGACCACCTTTCTGAGTTATTACATGGAGGTTTACATCATCTTTGAGCTGCTTGTCTCATTTTAAACTTCTTTCCTTACATTGCATATTAGTTCTTTTGCCTTATTTTAGAAATTAGATGTTAGAGAAAGATAAATGTATGAGAGAGCCTATCTGTTGGCTTACCTACATAACTATAAATAATGCATCACATTGTACCTGAATGAACAAGCCTGATCTTTCTCTCAAAAGATGTCGAACTTAACTGCTAGTATACTCGAGACAAGATTGAAAATCCAACCTCCTCCTGCTCAATGCTTGACAGAGTTGCTATGTGCAGGTTAGTTGGATAGCATTGCACAGAGGATCATGCCTTTATAATTTCATAGCAATATGATAGGAGTGCTCCTACAGTTTTATACTTGACGAGCTTGTTAAATGCTGTAATGCCTCTATGGAGGAAGCTAGCTTTCTTTTAATTCATTAGAACTAAGCTTCGTTTATTTTTTTCTTCTGATGCATCAGAGTTATTGACTGTAACTTTCTTTCTTTGATCTTATTTTGTAGAACTTGGGGAGCCTTCTGATGGATTTTTTCTACTTCTTTGGGTGAGTTTGAGCTGCTTGAAAGACATATTTCCTTCAATATTCTTATATCATGTTTTCCTTCTTACAAGCGGCCACACATTTTAGTTGACTTATACATCTGAAGTCCAAACCACTATGCATACCTCTGCTCCCCTCAAAAGAAAAAGATTCAAAAAGGGTATTGCAGATGTAAAGCCTTCTTTTTGTTCCAGGAATGTGTTTGATCCTCGTCAAATACGTGTCTCAATACAGGGAAGCGGCTTATACATAAATAGAGAACGAGGGTGCAGGTGTGGCAAATTGTTGAACCTCCTGATTTCATTTCTTGCAAATCTCTTGCTCTGTTTTGTGATGATTTTGCTCTGTTTTGTGATGATTTTCCTTTCTTTTTATTCCCTGGTTTTATTTTGTAGCATTGATCCAATTTGCATTGATGATCCTCTGTACCCAACCAATAACGTGGGCCGGAACTGCTTTCGCATACACCAATGCATCAAGGTTAGTTGGAATTGCTTGTATTATATTTTCTAGAAAATATTTGTTATGAAATAGGGATGATAAGCAAGAAATATAAATCCATGTTATTGTCACCATGTTAGTAGAACTAGAAAAACTTGTGGATTGGGTAAAAATCGAGAACTTGTGATACTTTAGGTTTCTTAGCTTTTAAAAGTCAATAGGATAAAATGTGTTAAATGTATTTGAATCTCCTAAGAGGTTGGCAACAAAGGATTCCTTCCAGGCTGGCAAGCCGCGGGGACGTGTTGGTTAATGAATTAATCAGACATATTCCTCAATAACCCATAGATTAAAGGAGCTTTCAATTTGTCATTAGCTATTTTTTCTAATATTAATTCAGTTGATGCAAGTGAATTAAGAGTCGGACTCCACTCTTGTTGGCGCCCTCTATCAGTTTGTTTTATTTTGCCATTCTACCAATTTGTTTAAGTTTCGATCTCGACACAATACTTCTCTACTTTGAGGGTAATTTCCATACGTGAAAGCTTGTATCAGAAAGCTCTTGTTACATCTCTCAAATGGCATGGGATATGTTGCTATCGAAAAGGTAGCATACGTTACGTCAGTTAAAAATGAAAAGCATTAATTCCTCTTATGCCCTCAAATATGTAAAATTTAGCTAAAAATACTTAGTTCTTTAAAAGTGACTGTCTGCTTTTTCATTTAGTAACATATAGCCTGAATAACAAACTCTTGGTATTCTCTTTGACATATGGATGAAGTTGCTTCCCAAGTCGCAATTTGATTTTGGGACTGAAGTTGCTGCTGAATGAATTAGACTTCTCATTGAAAATTATAATCATTGAACATTGGCTGCATATAACTATTCTAATAAAAGTTACTTTCTGTAGGCATTTGCAGATGCTTATTCTACTTTGGAAAATGAGATACCTTCTTTTCCTGGCAACGATGAATCAAATTCAGTACCTCAAAATAAGCTGCTCCCAAGAATTGTCCCAAGCATTGGGGTTTCTGAGGTATCTTAATATCAGAAGCTTTGCATCTTGAAGGTATGTTAAGCTCATACATTATCTTCAGATCAACCATAAATACATGTATAGTTTTCAAGATGCCATTGGTATTTTCTTGAGTCTTTTCCTATCCTCTTAGATTGAAATGATTTTTTGCATAAGATTAAAGTTTTTAAACGGATAACGACTTGGCTGTATAAAAAAAAAGCTTCTAGAAATAATGTTTTTTCATTAAGGCATTGTGCATCTCTATGAAGGTATCACAGAATTGTGTTTCTTCCTGTATACGGGTGAATTTTACCCTTTTTTAGAAGTATCTCCATGAAACCAGTGAGAAGGAAAGCCATTATGCTAAACATTGAAGTTTGGGTCTTCATAAGTTGAGTAATCTAAATATTACGTGGTATTTTGTTTGATGTTGTACTCTTCACTTTAAAGTATCTGTATTTAATCATTTCTTTCCTTCTATTTGCCATCAGCTTCTTGTTAACTTCTATAACTATCAAAGACTCAAAGGTTAGTCTCAATCATTTGTGTCCTATTTGTTATCAGCTTATTGTTATCACTATCAAAGACTCGAAGGTCAATCTCAACTAGCAACTGCCTCTACCAGAGTTGGACTAAATTCTACAACCGCGCATTCTGCCATGATTGGGTAAGATCTTCTTTTGCTCTACAGTTGCTTGCACATTAAGTTTTTGCATTTGCAGGTTTGGTTTTCAAACTTATGTTGCGAATATAGAAAATTGCGATTAAATTGTTTGGTATTATGAATATAGGTTGGGGTTCTGCCTTTAAAAAATGAGACCAACTTCCACTGGATGTCAGAACCAAGGAACAGTTAAAGAGCTCCTACATTCAATAGAATCAAGCATTCTCTGAACTCGACCATGTCAATGTAGCATTACCGCATTGGCATGTTGGAGACAATTTATTGTTACCTGGTTCTTCTTGAAAGTAATTCCAAGGTTAGAGAACTCTCCACTCATTACAATTTTGTTTTTCACCAAACTAGAATTTCTTATTCAAAGAACTTTTGATGCCTTTGTTGAAACAAATTTGTACATATCGTCATTGTGGTACCAAATGTGCACTGCTAGAGCTAATGAGACAAAATGTGCTACTTAAAAGAGATTTTGAAAGGTCTAGTAAGTGTTATTTCTATTTTCTTTTCTAACACTTCTTTTTGGTTTCTTCTTCAGTTGATGAATCATGGCTCATAAGATGTTTCTAATCTCATGCATTATTTGGGTGCTGGATAGAATTGAATTGACATTCTGATGGCACTATGTCATATCTCACTCAACCTCCTAAATGGATTTTGCGTCTAACTTAACGCCAAAAGCTAGCTCATGAAACGAGAATTGTCAAGTCCATATAATGAGGCAAACAACCCCATTCCACACGATTTGAGACTCTCAACACCCCCATATAACATGGAGCCAATATCAGGTAAACCAAGAGTTGGGATCGGTCCAAATCTAGTACCATGTGAAGAAATGGTGGTGTCCTTGCCTACTTGCGCGCACCTCAACTATTTCACCGAGTACTTGTTATCCTCTACCAGCACAGGTACCGAATAATTCTACCCATCAGGCTTAGGCAAATGATAATTTTGACCCTGTATAATCACATTATCAGAAGTCATGTTTTATAGCTAATGTCGTCTAATGAAAGTTTGAAAATGCTCACAGGCACGAACCCCAAAAAAAATTCTTTTCTTTTTTTAGTCTGAGCCTTCTCTTTCTCCGGCATGAGTCCCACCGGAGCTTGAATCCATATTAGATTTAGAAGTGTTTTAGATGGAGGAACACAGAATCTATTTTCACGTGGGGTTTAAGTCCTTTGATATCGCAAAATCCATTTCAAGGTCAGAAACGTGGTTCGAATGGACTGAGCACAGTAGCTAGATGATGAAGAAAGTCACTGTGGGCCTTAAAAGTTATGTCATGGCTGGCCTACTTATTTAATGATGCTTCAAAGGAACAGAGAATGACAACGAGAAGATGGAAATAAGGGACCACTTTCAGAATTCTTTTGCAACCTTAAATGCAATGAAGGGGGTAGATACATCAGTTTTATTGCAGTACAGGCGAGGAGCAGAACAGTTATTATAACACCGGAGAGTGCAATAAATGAAGGATGGGTATTAATAGTTAAAAAGATCATATAACTCATAGGGAATTTAGACAGAAGGGGAGCTGCAATAAGCCAGCAAAGTCAACATAACATCTGGACTACTCCTATGTGGATGCCACCAACAATAGCAAATGGGAGACAAAAGCCACCAAAATGCTGGAGAAGAAGGAGGGGGGAGCCGGAAGCTTCACTCTTCCTTCCGGGATGCTTCAGAGTGTCGGAAGAAGATGTGCTAGGTAGATGCTTAGTTGGGAATTTCAAAGATCCGACCCAGGAAACCCCAACACTTGGAGAAATGCAAAAATGGGTTAGCGGCACCTGGAAGACAGCATATGGTATCAATATATATGTAATGAATGATTCACAGTTTCTGTTGGAGCTACCCACAAGGAAAGATGCAAAACACATTCTTAGAGGAGAATGGAAATGGAAGTGGAAGAATTTAAAGTTATCACTAGAATGGTGGTCCCCATCGGTGAGCTACTGGCCGGAAGAGTTGGAAAGGAAATGGGTTTGGATTTGTATATATGCTCTACCTCTGTGTCTTTGGTCACAAGATACCTTCAAAGCTATCGAAGATGCGTGCGGTGGGTGGATCGAAACAGAGGAGGAGACAACTCTAAAGAACCATCTCCGGTGGGCTAGGGTGAAGGTGAAGGTGAATGGAGATGGAAAGGAAGTCCCAAGAGAGATAGCAATTGAAAGTGACGATTACATTTTCAAACTCTCGATCTGGTGTGAAGTGCTGGAAATAGTGCGCAGGAGGAGTGTGACCGGAGAACCTCAAGCTTATGGACCGATGGATAATAGAGAGCATGTCTCTATTTCAGCAAGACCTAGTACTTGTATACAGAAGTACACGCCAACGTGACTGGGAGGGCACGTGGGTACTTCAACAGCTGGAGCTGAGGCTTTTAAAAAAACACGTGAGGCGCACGTGAAGGGCCCAGAGGGGCCAATTGTAAAAGGAGGAGTAGTGGGCTGCAGTAAATTAGTGGGCCGGTTTCTATAAGGGGATGGTAAATTGGGCCTGATCCTGCAGCAGATTTCATTTTTAATAAAATGAATATAACTCAAATCTTATGAGATACAAATGGATCCTCTATATGAAGAGATGGAAAATCAAGAGATCAAAGCAACGAAACATTTGCATGCGAAAACCACAAAAATCACAGAGGCGTTTTCGTATGCATAGGCGGTGACAAATGGAGATACACAGGCGAGGGGAAAAGAAATTCTCAGTGAAGCGGGGGAATCGACACAAACTGTCATGATGGGGGAACTGATTCCAGACGCACAATCAGGATCACCGACCAATGGAGATAACTGCAATAGAAGGAAGGGGGAAGAGACTGGGTACTGGAAGATGTAGAACCACTGCGCATTCAATCACAGGAGGAGAGATTGGATCGAGATATGGATACAACAATTTGGGTACATCAGAATATGATCAAGTTGAGTAAAATAATAGGTGTGGACTTCCAAAGACACGAGGAGGAGGCCATGGAGCTGCTGAGGCAAATAGATAGTAGCAGACAAGCGAGGAGGATGGAGCAAGATTTCAAGAGGACCCGATGTAAAGGAGCACAAGAACTTAAAAATTTGATATCCTTTGATGTCAAATTCAAAGAAAGTGGGAATAGAAGCAGGGGGAAAAATCAGTCATCAAGTATCCCATGAATTTCAAACTAATTTCATGGAATGTAAGGGGACTGAACGGAGGGACAAAAGGAGAATAGTGAAGAGCCTGTTGATGGAATGGAATGTAGACATAATTTGCTTCAAAGAAACCAAGCTGGAGGGAGAAATGTTAGCAACAATCAATCAAATTTGGAGAGGAAGATGGGTGAGACATGCCAGTCTAGAGGCTAGTGGAGTAAGAGGGGGCGTAACCTTTTTGTGGGACAGCACATCATGGAAGGGATCAGTAGCAGAAGTAGGAGCATATACCATATCATGTAAGTTTGAAGCGGTGCTACAAGATTTTGCTTGCCACATAACAGGAGTGTACGCACCAAATAGCAACACGGAAAGAAGAATAGTTTGGGAGGAAATCATACAGTCAGAGGGCTAATGGATGGAGCCTGGCAATATGTGGAGATTTCAACACAGTGAGGCATCCAACAGAGAAAAGAAATTGCAGAAGAAGAACTTGAAGTATGGCGGAATTTTCTGATTTCATAGAAGACATGGAACTGATTGATCTCAATCTGGAAGGTGAAAATTTCACATGGTTCAAAGGTGACAATCACCTCACAGCTTCAAGACTGGATAGAATTTTGATCTCAGATGAATGGGATGAGAAGTTCAGCAACATAAAGCAAATACAGTTACAAAGAGTGGTCTCTGATCATAATCCAATAGCCTTACAATGTGGAAATTGGAGCAAAAACATATCTTATTTCAAGGTAGAGAAATGGTGGATGAGGACAAAAGGCTTTTATGAGAAAGTGAAGGAGTGGTGGAACTCTTGTATGCCCGGGGAGGAGCCAGACTTCATACTAGCATATAAACTAAAAGCACTCAAGAGGAAGCTCAAGGAATGGAGTAGCAGCCAGCAAAGCAACCCGAAGATACAAAAAAGATCACTATTGGAACAATTGGCAGAATGGGAAGCAAAGCAGGGGAGCAGAATTTTAAATGAGGAGGAGAAGGTGAAGAAGGCTGCTTTATTTATGGAGTATGAGGAGCTCATTAAAAAATGAGGAAATAGCATGGAACAGAGAGCAAGAGTGCAATGGCTGAAAGGAGACAAGAATACCAAATATTTTCATAAAACAGCATATGCTCATAGAAGATACAATAATATAGACCAGCTGATGATCCAAGATGTTATCACAGAAGATAATGTAAAGATCCAAGAGGAGATAGTGGCTTATTATCAGAAACTATACACTGAAACAGAAAGCTGGAGACCAGTATACAATGATCCAAACAGGCCTACCATCTCAGTACAAGAAAATGAAGCTCTCCAAGCAGAATTTGAAGAAGAGGTACTACAAAGTCTAAAATGGGGTGCAAAGGACAAGGCCCTGGACCAGATGGCTTCATAATGGATTTCTTACAATATTGTTGGGAGATTATGAAACAAGACATCATGGCTGCTTTCAGGAACTTTCATGAAAAAGGGATATTTGAGAGAAGCCTAAATGCTACTTTTATAGCTTTAATCCCAAAAAAGAAAGGAGACAAGGGGTTGAGAGATTTTAGACCTATCAGTCTGATACGCAGCATATACAAACTGTTCTCCAAGGTCCTCACTGAAAGACTCAAAAAAGTGATTGAGAAGCTGGTGGATGGACAACAGATGGCCTTCATCAAAGGAAGGCAAATAATGGATGCAGTGTTGGTGGCAAACGAAGCTGTGGACTCTAGAATTAAGCAGAACAAACCTGGTATTCTTTGCAAATTGACATAGAAAAAGCTTATGATCATGTTAATTGGAACTTCCTACTAATGATGCTGGAGAGTATGGGATTTGGACACAAATGGATCAACTGGATCAGACAGTGTATCTCAATCAGTCTTGATTAACAGTTCTCCTGCTGTCTTCTTCAAGGCTCAAAGAGGTCTAAGATAAGGTGATCCCTTATCCCCTTTTTTGTTCATATTGGCAATGGAAGGTTTAAACAGTTGGTGAAGATAGCAAAACAGATGGGTTGGATTAAAGGATTTGAAGTGGGAAGAAGAGACAACAGCAGCATGGAAATCACACACCTATAGTGTGCTGATGACACACTGATTTTCTGTGATGCAGAAGAGGAACAACTGAAATACCTGAGAGTGATACTAATACTTTTTGAATGCATATCTGGCCTACATATCAACTGGAGGAAGAGTACTTTGTTCCCTATAAATGAGGTTACTAATATGGAGTCTTTAACTTTAATACTGGGTGGAGGGATAGGGACACTGCCTTTTGTGTATCTTGGCATGCCACTAGGAGCAAAATCAAAATCAAAGGAAATCTGGAATGGGGTGGTAGAGAGGTGTGAAAAGAAGCTACCCAGATGGAAGTATCAATACATATGCTCCCTGAAGAAGAGTCACTTTGATTAGCTCTGTGTTAGATGCTTTGCCAACTTACATGATGACATTATTCCCAATTCCAGTCAGTGTTATCAAAAGACTAGATAAAGTTAGAAGGTCTTTCATCTGGCAGGGAACCAAGGAAAAGAAGAGCTTTCACTTGGTGAAGTGGAAGGCCCTCCCTGTCAGCAAAAAGAAAGGGGACCTAGGAATAAGAGATTTGAAATATCATAACAAAGCACTCAAGATGAAATGGATTTGGAGATATACACAGGAAGAGCATAGCTTGTGGAAGGGTACTATAAAAGCCAAATATGAAGAGGAAGACAGTTGGATGAGCAAGGAGGTCACCACACCATATGGGATCAGTTTATGGAAGTCCATCAGATCCTTGTGGCCATTGCTGTGGAACAACTGTTATATTAAAGTTGTTGATGGGTGCAAAACAGATTTCCGGAGGCACAAATGGTTAGGGACAGAAAGCCTACAACAAGAATTCCCAGACATTTATTGTCTGGCTGTTCAACAACATAGCACAGTGGCAGATTTAAGGGTTAACCAAGGCTGGAATATTACACTTAGAAGAATGCCTAATGATTGGGAAGTGAGGTGGTGGATTTTCACAGAAGGCTGGAAAATTTTAGAGGGCTGACAGAAGGAGCTGATAGATTATGGTGGAGAGGAAATGGTGGTGTCAATTATAGAGTTAATGCAGCTTACAAGGAATTGAATACCACGTGCCATTTGAAGGATGGCCATGGAAACAGATATGGAAGGCAAAAATACCTTACAAGGTATCCTGTTTTGTCTGGTAACTAGCAAGTGAGGCAATACTCACACAGGAAAATTTGAAGAAAAAAGACATCACCATATGCTCCCGATGCTACCTGTGTGGGGAAACTGATGAAACGGTGAGACATCTGTTCTTGCACTGCAAGATAACAAGCCAGATATGGAGATTATTTTTGGCACTTAGAGGCATTACATGGAAAATGCCAGACAGAATCTATACAACACTAGCAGGACGGGAAGAAGTAGGGAGAGATGCAACAAACAGGAAGATGGGGAATAATACCAGCCTGCATATGGTGGACAATATGGAAAGATAGGAACTCTAGATCTTTTGAAAACAAGAGTAACTCAGTACAACAAATTAAGATGAACTATATTTTGCTCTTTTCTTTTTGGTGTAGACAGGCCTACTCAATAGAAACTGAGGAAATTCTAGAAGTACAATGATCCATCTAGCTAGACATACAAAGTTACCAGTTATCAAAAAAGCTAATATCTTCTAATGCTTTGAGCAGGTTCACAATCTTGAGCATCTTTGGATTGAAGATACCTTACTTCAGGAGGGGGCTGATGCTGGTTGAAGTTATGCTATCTTTCTGCTGGCAATGCAACTTAGCCATCTGATGTATGGGTAAGAACTGGACATTGTCTGCTGGCTCCAAAGAGTAGAATCCTCTCTTTTACTGTTTTATTTTTTTCCACTTGTCTTTGTGAATCCTCTCTCTTACTGTTTTATTCTTTTCCGCTTGTCTTTGTTTATCCCCTTCCTCTCTCTCCGGTGACCCCTCCCCTTTATGTTGAAATAAGAGTCTATTTCCTAATTTTTTTCCTTCTGGTGGTTGTTTCATATTATTTCAGTTGGGAGGATCACAAATAATAGTGTTCTAAAGTGATTTCGCTTCGTGGCCAAGCAGTTGCAAGAAGGGATCTTTCATTCATTTGTGCTAGAAGATCGCGGTCAAATTTTAATCGTCTAAAAGATAGGGGAGGAATTTCTGTATGTTGGCATTAATTTTATTGCTTGGGGGCATACCTCTGTCTGTTTATGGTGATAACAACTAAGCTGAGCTGGAACTTTCTATGCTTAAAAGATGGAACTCCTTGGTATTCTATTTTGACTGAAGTGTGTTCAACTAGAATTGCAGAGACCTAGAGGATTTATATAGTCGAACTTAACTAATTTGACATAAAAGGCATAGTAATCTTTGTTGTATTTTTGGAGTCAAGTTCAAAAAATTTAGGCCCGTTTAGCCGCGAGATGCAATCATATGAGATGAAGTTGAAGTTTTATTTGAACATGCAATTGAAATTCTTACATTATATTTTTTTCCTCGTGAACACAAACCTTATGAGTTGTGAAAACTATCAAAAAATTTCAATTCTTATATAATATTACCAAATAAGTAAAAAGTTCATAACAAAGTATAATACACTATTACAAAAAATTTTACATTTATTGATTGAATTTTAGTTCAATAAAAAGTAAAATTGAACATGAGTTAGTGTACTACTCTTTAATATAATCTTCCCACATGGTTGGCAATGGTTGGTAAGAGTAATAATATCAACAACAAATTTTATTTTCATATGAAATAAATGATTGATATATATAAAAGGATGGGGTTTTTTTTTACCAAATATAAATTTGTGGATTAAATTTTATATTTGAAAAAATTTATCACATGATTTGGAATTTTAAATCAAAAGTTTTTGAGAATTTGGAAAATCATGAGATGAAATCGCACGTTCAAACGTTGATTTTATCTCATTATTTTAAATTTCGAGATAAAATTGCATAAATAAACGAGACAGTGGGCGTAATTTTCTTGTATTTTGTGTTAGCATAGACAAATAATGCAACAATTGTTACCAGCACTCGTTCAAATAAATTGTATGAAATAATCATTATGTAATTTCTCCTATCTAACAAATAAAAATCTGTAAATATTTGAGGTATACTAATTATTTGTCTTGGAAAATCCTCGATATCTTACTATATGGTACACCATCAAATGTTGGTCCAATATTTCATATGGTGGATCTTTCATATTAACAATTATTAGCTCGGTAATCAACTAAATATAGCAGCTGACATTAAGCTATTAACAAAAACCATAGGATAGATACAGCTAGAATTTTGAAGACTTTTCTTTCATGCATACCACCTTTAGTTCAATATGAAACGTGTAGTCCACAACTCATCATTTCCCAACCTTAGAAAAAGTGGTACCCCTTCTACCATCCACACCAATCTTTCAACAATCTAACATTTTGTCTCAGAACATCGAACAACAGGGACACAACTCCTGTCATTTCCAAAACTGAAAGAAAGATAAGCCTGAAACAATCATTTTCAAGTTTTTTGCTTTATCAGTACTCTTACTCTTTCCCCAACCATAAAGTTTCCAACAATGAATGTGAATGCTTTTGGTCCCTTAAAATGCAAGCTTTCAAATCCATGCAAGAAAATACTAAGGTTGTTCAAGTTCAGACTCAGAAAGCCCCTCCTTATAAGAAGACTTAGGTTTCGCCGTTCGGTACATGAGACTGATAAAAGCATCCATAGAAACCGAGCTCCACAGATTCTGTCCTTTTTTCGTTTGTTAAGAGGGAGAGAGAGAGAGGAGGAGGACCAAGTCATGGAGCTCAAGAGTTTCTCAGATGTAGAAAATCACAACAAAGCACCATTTCCATCACCCCTCACCCCAGCTTACGCGAGGTTGAGTGCAGCATCTATAAAAAAAGTGTCGGTTCAGGATGATGTGGAAGATGCTTGCAGGAGCTTTGAGAATTATCTGGTGGAGATGATTGTGGATGAGGGGAAAATGAGGGGTTTGGAGGATGTGGAAAAATTGTTATACTATTGGAACAACCTCAAAAGCCCCGTATTCATTGACCTGGTGTGCAGATTCTATGGAGAGCTATGCAGGGATTTGTTTTCCAATAGCTACGAGGACGACATTAACACCCCAAAGAGACTCTTATAAATGGAATTATTTGAGTACAACTCATGTCTTGACACTTGCAGCTTCTGTTGCTTGGATCCTCCAAATAAGCATAGCTTTTGGTGGATCCGACACACTCCTAGTGATATTCTTCAAGAGTCCAGAGTAACATTAGCTTACAGCCCTTTCTATGCATGTATTTGCAAATATGTAACAGCTGTTGCAAAACATTTGAGGAATCAGCAAGCCCAACAAGCAGGGGTATTTCATGATATACACGGAGCAAGATTTTTTTTTTTTTTTTTAAATAGTTAAAAAATATATATATATATATAAGGGTAAACCATCCATATCTTCTAAAGGTACAAGTACTATTCAAGTAGCTAGAGCTATCACAATCGTTGTATTGATCCATTCAACCTTCTTTCCTACAACTAGAAGTTTTGGTGGGTTGTTATTACCAACTAGTCAGATTCATCTGTAAAATAATCAACATCCTTAGAACACTCCTTTAGTCTCTCTTGGAGATCCAACTGCTTGGGTAACACTAGCTCAGTTCTCCGACCTGACTCTAAAAAGTATCTCTCAAGCACCATCTGCAATTATACAATAAAGGTCAGTTCTAAATCATAAGTTACTATTTCAGTATATCTGAAAAAACTGTAACATAGAAGTACAAAAAAGACTATGAATTGAACTGAAGACATACAGCAGCAGCGTACGCGTCCTGTTTTCCTTCACGAGCAGATTTTCCAAGGCCCCTAAAAATGGTGATGCTGTTCATTTAGAAATTCTTTTTATGATCTTCTGATATCAAAAAATATTTATCTTTGCCTGATATGCCCCATCATGAACCACATCTAGCAACCTATTTACGCAAATTTTAATCAAGACACTTTAATTACACAATTAGAACAATATAAGGCACATGCTAGTTGCTAATGATTCTGAATTTGCTCGCATTGTCAATATAAGCTCCGAGGTAAGTTAGATATAATCATCAACAGATCAAAGTTCATTCTGCATTTACTGATCAACCCCGTGGGACTAGCATGTTATCATGGCCCTATATCGTCACCAAGAAAAAGCTTTTATATTCTCAGAATTTCAATCTTATTATAAATGGTTGAATGACCATAAAGAAGGAGGTGTATATCTATAACAGATATTTTTGTTAGGTTAAGATAACCTTTTAGCTTTCCTTTTGTCTTTTTTCTTTTCTTACAGGTGGTGTTTTGGCTATAGCTAACTTCGCAAAACCTCAACTATTCCATCGATTACTTGCATCCTCTCACCAGCACATATGAGAAAAAATCTCATAGTTTTTTTCCGTCTACTAGGATTAGGACCGTGGTCTCCCCTGATCTTCATTCTAGCTCCTAACTAGTTAATTTGTCTTGCTTAAAATGGAAGAAAAGGTGAAAAGATCTATACCAATAGATGTTTCTGCCACTTAGGATAACTTCTTGTAACAGACTGTTCAAAGGATACCCTCCCTTCTCATATCCACTTGACAATCAATTTATTAGCAAGACAGGTAGACAAACTTCATTGATGTCCAATTGAGATCATAATTCCTCCTTGCAGATCCTAGATATTTACTTGCATAAGTGAAAGAAATGAAAGTCGATGGAATGAAAGAGCTTACTGCAACTGATTCAATAAATATATTGATAAGTCCGAAGAACCTATTACCTATCAACCATGTAGCTCATTGCCTCAATTGTTGTCCCATACTCTTCCTGCAGATAAACTCTCCAGCCCCTAAAAGGACAGAATCGACATAGAAGATGACAAATTATGGCAGATGACAAACCAAAGCATACTAGCTAAAAGGTTTCTGAAAATATGAAGTTAACTAGTAGCCCCGATGTGTAATAATCAGATCAGTTTTGGTTAGTAAAGCATAACAAGCAAACATATTTCTGGACAGTTCAACTAATAGACTTCCAAAAGAATTTTCTCGAATATCCATTTTCAAGCAGCTTGAGACATAATCTTCAGGACTTCCATAAGATCACAGTTGATAAAAAGTTTAGACAATGACAATAGTAGTGCTTCTGTGATGTTTGGATAGGTAAAAACACAATACACATATTTTGCAGTGCAGTATAGTTACTGAAATTGGACTTACGAGACACGTACTACGATTCAAGGCAGTACAAGATTCCCTGTTTAAGCGAGTGCTTCATGCTGTGCGATACCTTCTTACAGTTTTTTAACGTAAACTATCTTATCTTACAACCTATCCTCCGTTCACATATGAGTCAAACATCTATTCTCTATTATTTACGAGTGAGTAAACATTGTCAAATTTGACAAATATGCAGTGTCACTAGCACTTGAAGTAACTCAGGTATAGAATGCAACATCAAAGCATACTCCACACAACCAACTTGATCACACTAAAGCCAACAAGTTGAAATTGGCCCACATTTCCAATTCAGATCCGCCAACAGAAAAGAGATCTTATTGTCCATTTCGCCTGCAATTTTATTTTTTTTTTCTTCTTGTTTTCCATTATTTAGCCTGATTTTACAAAGAAAACAATAACAGACTAAAAGCGCTAAATGACTAGTACCTCTCAGCAGCTCGAACAGCAAGCCTACCAGCCACACTTCGAACTTTGTTAGATTGTGGAGTTTCCCTTCCATCACTTGACAAAGGAAGTCCAATTATAAACTCATCCACTTCCTAACTTCCCAACAAAACCATACTCATGAAACTCCAGATACTGGAATATCAATTTAGTTCTTAACAAAAATAAAATGAAAGAGTAATTCAAGAAGAATAACATCAATAACAAGCTGATAAATTACCATAAAAATTAAATCTTTCTACATTAAACATAAAGAAGCTGTATGAAATTATTAACCTTGACAATTAAATACTCCAATTTGTCTGGCATCTTTGATTGGGCAGGAATTTCAGAAAGGAAAACTTTTAATACATGAGCTAATACTCATATACTAATCCATAACAAATCATATTATCTCTTACAAAAGGTAAAATGGAAATGTAAATTGCGACTATATAAACGGAATATAGAAGCTCTTTAAACATATTGGGACAGAAGGAGTACCTGCTTTTGGGCAATATCAATAATTCGAAGTTCAAGCTTCTGTCCTCTCAACTCCAGAACCTAAAATCCACCAAATCAAAGTTCCAGTATATGAATGTGTTGCTTTTTGGGTGTATGAGCTCTGCGGATGAAGTTGGGTTACCGTTAAGGGTCGAAAGTTGAAGCCTTTACTAAGGGCAAGGCCAGTACGGGCAAGACCCAAATCCACTCCAAGACTGAAACCTCCTCTCCATGTTGAATCGCGCTTTCGTCGAACGGCATTTGGGGGAATTTCCTCCAGAGATATTGCTCTTATTTTTGATGTTAATAGTAGAGAGTTGCCGCCGGCCGGCCGAAATGTCACCGGCGGTAAGTTTATAGCTGCTACTAGATGTGCCATCTGAAGATGTTCCGGCTGGAGTTTCAGTGGGAAAAGGAACGAAATCTGCGCATATTTTTCTTATTGGGTACTGTACGCTAAGAAATTAAAGTGAAAATTTGAGATAAAGTTATTCCGGGATATAATATCAAATTTGAAATATAAATTTATCATAAGGTTAATTATATTTTTGATCAAAT
>JACEIK010001323.1:281542-292049 GCA_018107945.1 Datura stramonium
AAAGCATTATTGTAATACCAATTTCTAGCATATGTCCACTTACATTTACGTCAAACTAAATTTAAAAACATATAAAAAGAAAAACTAAAATTATTTTCTCAATCATAATAATTTTTTTTTTTTTTTGCCTATCAAATCATAATATGTTGGGAGGGTAACAAAAAAAATTGACATGTAAAATGATTTCCTCCGCATCATAGGCGCTCCTTTACGTGTTCCTCCCCTTCCCTCGATTCTTTTCTTCGTCTTTTGCATTTCTCTCTGTGTTCTCAAATGGGGAAATTTGAGAGTGAATACCCCATTGATTGATTGTCAAAGCTGCAATATCGAATTTCACTCCGCAGTAGTAGAGGTATGACGAATTACTACTTGCTTTCTCCTTCAGTAGTGCACAAGATTGCAACTTTGACTAGATTGTGCCCCGTTCTTTTCCCCCTTTATTCTTTCAATAAATATTTGTATAAAGGAACTGATTTTTTCTTCCTTTTTTCATTGAATTTTTGTGGGTGTTGTTTCGTTTAGCTAGTATATTTGCCGACTAGTTTGGATTTGTGTTTGTTGTGTCTGGAAATTGGAAGTTTGGATTAAACAAGGTTTTTGTGGAAATTTCAGCTTTCAACTGGAAGTTCCAACTCCGCTTAATATTATTATCAATCTTGATAACGCGATTCTCTGTGTTTGGTCAACCCTTTTCTTCCACCGTGGATTCTACTTAAACTCATAGGTTCCCAGACCATTGACGTAATGGGGTTTCATACTGCATAAAACACAATATTTTATCACCCCAATGAGCTTGTTTAGCTAAATGACATTGAAAGTGTTGAGAAATCAGCCCAGTAATGGATTTCCTTGCAAAGTCCACGAGCTTAAGCTATAATTTACTCATCCTCAAGCAAAAGATCAGTACAATTTGAGGCCTATGAAGATGCAAAAATACATCTTACTTATGGAGCTCGACGGGTGCTGATGAAAAATGAAGTGTGATTAAGCTTCATTTGGTGCTAAAGAGAAATTATTGGCCTTATTTTCTTTAATAGATAGATCTTGGATTAGAAGAGTTGATAGATAGATTGAGGATTGTTGCTAGGCTGTTCTTGTTTTAAATGAAAGGAATCACTTGATAAAGATTTATCATTTTCATTAGATCTCCTCAAATTCTCCTTAAACTAACACGCTTCAGGAGTCACAATCCCCTCATCATCTGGATTCCTCCTTCCGCTGTAGTCTAGCAAGGTTCATTCAACTGGATTAGCATAGCATGAGATGTCCCTATCCTAGTAACCACCTTATCACTGCTACTTTTAAGTCTTGAAGCAAGTAATCCCTTACTATAGTAATGCTGCAGAAATTACTCCCATCACGTTCTGGACACATGACCCTCTCCCATTCTCTCTCCATATATGGTGAGGATGTGCAAGCATGTTCTTTGAACAAAAGATATGTTGTTCCTTGGATTAATAATTGAAATAACAAAAACTTTAGCAGTGTTGGAGTTAAAAAAAATTGTGAGCTTTATAAATTGAGAGCCGGGTGCCTTTCCATCCGTTGTGAAGAACTTTCCCTATGTTGTCATGTGCTTGTTTCTCCTTTGACTGAAATATAACTTCCGTTAATTGGTAACTTAAATTGCTTTATTACTAATCTGTATATGTCTACATATGAGGACTGAATGAATTACATTCTGTATTACTTGTAACCAAAAGATGGAAATCACTTGTGTTTGCGGTTCATCTCCAAATTTCATTAAGTAAATGGCATATTTGCATATCTATCTATATTGCATGTCCGTCTCTCGTCTGAGCTCTCTATCTACCTGTCTATCTTTGTATCAACCTGTATTTTCCAACCCAATCTAGTCTATTCCTTCCTGGAAATATGATCTCATTGTTGTTGGTCTGCAAGTTCTGAATATGGTAGTTTCATAATAACCTGATTTAGTGTCAACAGAAATTGTTCGTGTTAAATATGATAATTAGATAGTATAGATATAGATAGTGTAGATATTGGAGTATTAAATATGGTGTAATTAGATAGTGTAGATATGAGAATATCCACAAATCCCTATAATTAGACAATTAGGAGATTGTGCTTATTAGTTATTTCCTTATTTACATTTTTTGTAACAACTATTTAATCCCGTTAGCTCGAGGGAATAATCAAGTTATCAATTCCCAAATTCTCTTCTCTTCTCCTTCTCATTTCTCATGGTATCAGAGCCATCATTTCTCATGACTCATAATGGAGATGGTATTCTGCCCACACCTACTGTTAGGGATGGATCATCTCAATATATCACTTTAACTAGAACAAACTATTATGACTACCTTCAATACCAAGCATCAAAGCAACAATCATCAACTTCATCAGTTGCTTGCACAGTGCATCCTGATAACTCCTTTACTTATTTTTTTGTAATAACCGTGGTGTCCGGGCCAACTTGCGCGCACCTCGACTAAATCCAAATGTGTGGTCTAGTGGTCAATGAAGTGGTACTTATGTCGCACGTTTTTACCTCAGGAACAATGGATTCTTGACTCCGGTGCTTCTAACCATATTTCTGGTAACAAAAATGCTCTCTCTACTCTTACTACCCCTTCTATCATCTCTATTGTTACTTTGGCTAATGGATCAAAGACTATTGTAAAAGGAATAGGTATAGCTCACTCTTTGCCTTCCATACCTTTAAACTCAGTCCTTTTTGCAGCTGAATGTCCATATAATCTTATTTTCGTTAGCAAATTAACCAAAGACCTGAAATGTGTTGTAACCTTCCTTGAGGATTCTGTTCTTTTGCAGGACCAGACTACGGGATAGATGATTGGAAAAGGACATGAGTCACAGGGATTGTACCTATTATCCATTCCAAAACCACATGTTGCTTTCACTTCCTCTACTTCCTCTGAATTGCTCCATAATCAACTGGGTCATCCGAGTCTCTTGAAACTGCAGAAAATGGTTCCCAGTTTATCTAGTTTATATTTGTTAGAATGTGAGTTAGCTTGGAAAACACATTCGTGCCTCTTTCCCAAAGCGCGTCAATAATAGGTCTACCTCTATGTTGTAAATTGTTCATTCGGACAATGGGGTCCAAGTCATATCAGTTCTTCCTTAGGCTTTCATTATTTTTAATGAAAAATAGATATGAGTTATTCTCTATACAACAACCACCACCACCCAGTAATATCCCATCAAGTTGGGTCTGGGGAGGGTAGAGTATACGCAGATCTTACCACTACCTTAGAAGTAGAGAGGCTGTTTCTGGAAGACCCTCGGCTTTAAGAGAAACAAACCCAACAATATAATAACAACACAGAAGATAATATAGTAACAACAACAACTAGTGCTCGCACAAAAACACATAACAACGATACACTAAACAATAAACAAGTAGCATCAAATAGGAATAAATAACGAAAGACAGGAGCTATAAGAACAAAATTAGGCTATCCGTGAGAATGAGAAAGCCGCGAACACCCTATTACCCTGCTACCCTAATCCGTATACCCCATACCTTCCTATCTAAGGTCAAGTCCTCGGTAAGCTGCAGTTGAGCCATATCCTTTCTAATCACCTTACCCCATTGCTTTTTCGGTCTACCCCTACCTCCTAAAATCATCCATGGACAATCGCTCGCACCTCTGCACTGGGGCACCCGGACACCTCCTCTTCACATGCCCGAACCACCTCAGTCTTGCCTCACGCATCTTGTCCTCCACCCCAGCCACTCTCACCTTGGCCCGTATATCGGCATTTCTAATCCTATCGCTCCTTGTGTGCCCGCACATCCATCTTAACATCCTTATTCTGCAACCTTTATCTTCTGTACATGGGAGTTCTTTATAGGCCAACACTCCGTCCCCGTACAACATAGTTGGTCTAACCACCACTCTGTAAAACTTGCCTTCAAGTTTTTTCGGCACCTTCTTATCACACAAAACTCCAGAAGCAAGCCTCCATTTCATCCATCCTGCACCTATACGGTGAGCAACATTCTCGTCGATCTCTCCACTCCCTTGGATAATGATCCAAGGTACTTGAAACTTTCTCTCTTTTAGATGATTTGAGTACCCAACATCACTACCTCATCCTCCCCTTGCAAAGCGACACTAAACCTACACTCTAAATACTCTGTCTTGGTCCTGCTCAACCTAAAGCCTTTAGACTTTAGGGCTTGTTTCCAAACCTCCAATTTAGCGTTTACGCCTCCACGAGTCTCGTCAATCAGAACTATATCATCTGCAAATAACATACACCAAGACACCTCCCCTTGAATCCCAAACGTCAATGTATCCATCACCAAGGCAAATAGAAATGGGCTAAGTGCTGATCCTTGATGCAACCTCATCCCAACTGGGAAATGTTCCGAGTCTCCTCCTACCATCCTCACTCGAGTCTTGGCTCCATCATACATATCCTTGATCGCCCTAATGTACGCCACCGGCACCCCTCTAACCTCCAAGCATCTCCACAGAACCTCCCTTGGGACCTTGTCATAGGCCTTCTCTAGGTCGATGAAAACCATATGGAGATCCCTCTTCCTCTCCCTATACTACTCCACCAATCTCCTAACAAGATGAATGACTTCTGTAGTCGAGCGCCCCCGCATGAATTCGAACTGATTCTCAGAAATTGTCACGTCTCTACTTACCCTGCTTTCCACCACTCTCTCCCAAACCTTCATAGTATGGTTTAGCAACTTGATGCCCCTATAGTTGTTACAATTCTGAATGTCACTCTTGTTTTTGTACAACGAAACCATCGTACTCCATCTCCATTCATCGGGCATCTTCGCCGTCTTGGAGATGACATTAAATAACTTGGTCAACCACGTTATACCTACCATGCCTGCGCTCTTCCAAAATTCCACTGGAATCTCATCAGGTCCGGTCGCTCTACCCCTACGCATTCTACGCATGACCCCCTTAACTTCCTCCACTCTTACTCGTCTACAATACCTACAATCGCGTCGCCCCTCTGAGTGCTCTAGCTCCCCCAGCACAATGTCCCTGTCCCCTCCTTCATTTAAAAATTAATCAGTGATAATGCCTGAGAATATTTCTCTACTTCTCTCTCTTCTTTTTTGTCATCCCAGGGCATATTGCACTTATCTTCTTGTGCACATACTCCTCAACAAAATGGAGTTGCTGAGCGAAAAAACTGACATCTAATTGAAACAACTCCGATATTGCTCATTCACAATCATGTCTCTTTACGTTTTTGGGGTGATGCCATTATTACTGCCTGTTATTTAATCAATCATATGCCTTCATCTGTTTTGCAGTACAAGAGTCCACACTCAATCCTTTATCCGGACCAGAATTTGTTCCCCCTTCCTCCACGTGTGTTTGGCTGCACTTGTTGTGTTCATAACCTTACCCTTGGAAAAGACAAACTGAAACACAAGGCTTTTAAATGTGTCTTTCTTGGATATTCTCGTCTACAAAAAGGTTACAAATGCTTTGATCCTTCTACCAATAAGTACTTGATCTCTGCAAATGTTTTGAGACCTCTCCATATTTTTCTCCTAATATGCATAATCAAAAGGCCATATCAGTAGTCCTTCCAATTCCAATTGTTCTACCCCAGCTCCACCTCCGCCTCTTAAAGTTTATTCCAGACGACCTCAACCTCCCGTTGAGCCTGCTAATCCAGTTAGTATTTTTAACTCTCATACCTGCTCCAACAATGTCTCCTACTACGGTCGAGCACTCATAAAATGATCTTCCCATTGCTCTTCGCAAAGGTACTAGCCAATCAAACTCCCATTTATACTTATTTAAGTTTATCATCGTCTGTCACCTTCATATCATGCCTTCATTACTAGCTTATCCACTATCAAAGTTCCCAAGACTATGGCAGAAGCATTGGTTCATCCAGGTTGGCGTCAGGCTATGATTAAGGAGATGATTGCTTTGCATAATAGTGGTACTTGGGATCTTATTTCTTTAAATAATGGCAAAACCACTGTTGGTTGTCATTGGGTATTCACACTTAAGGTAGGATCAGATGGAGCTATTGATCGTCTCAAAGCGAGACTGGTTGCTAAGGCATACACTCAGATTTATGGTGTTGACTATGGAGATACTTTCTCACCAATTGCCAAGATGGCCTTTGTCCGTCTTCTCATCTCTACGATAGCAATGAATCATTGGCCTCTTTTTCAGCTGGACATCAAAAACGCATTCCTTCATGGAGAACTTGCTGAAGAAGTTTATATGGAGCAACCACTAGGATTTGTTGCTCAGAGGGAGTCTGGACTAGTCTGTAGACTTCGTCGATCCCTTTATGGTCTCAAGCAATCTCCCAGAGCATGGTTTGTTCGTTTTCGAGCTGTTGTCCAATGGTTTGGAATGATCTGAACAGAAGCTGATCACTCTGTATTTTATAAGCATTCACCTCATAGCAAACGTATCTTTTTAATTGTTTATGTTGATGACATTGTTATCATAGTTGATGATCATGAAGGTATTGCTCAACTCAAACACCACCTTTCAAGTCATTTTCAAACTAAGGATTTGGGCAAGCTGAAATACTTTCTAGGCATTGAAGTGGCACAGTCTGGCAATGATATTGCTATTACACAAAGGAATATGCCTTAGACATTTTGGAAGACGTTGGTATGTTGGATTGCAAACATGTGGACACTCCCATGGATCCAAATACTAAGCTTATTCCAGGACAGGGGGAGCTTCTAAAAGATCGTAGTAGATATCATAGACTTGTTGGAAACTCAACTACCTTACAATCACACGACCAGACATCTCATTTGCTGTTAGTGTGGTTAGCCAGTTTTTGCAATCACCTTGTGATAGTCACTGGAATGCAGTGATTCGCATTCTATGATATATCAAAAACTCTCTAGGACAAGGTTTATTGTACGAAGACGAGGGAGACACCCACATTGTTGGGTATTCTGATGCAGATTGGGCAGGATCTCCTTCTGATAGGTGTTCCACTTCAGGTTGTTGTGTTCTAATTGGAGGCAATCTAATATCCTGGAAAAGTAAAAAGCAAGATGCCGTGGCTAGATCAAGCCAAGAGGCGGAGTATCGAGCTATGGCATTGGCTACATGTGAGCTTATATGGTTGAGACAACTTCTCCAAGAATTGAAGATGGGAGGAGTTGAACCAATGAAGTTGATTTGTGATAACCAAGTTGCACTACGTATCGCTTCTAATGTTGTGTTTCATGAAAGAACGAATCACATTGAGATAGATTGTCACTTCATCCGAGAGAAGATTGAGTCTGGATACATCACCACAAGTTTTGTTAACTCAAAAGATCAACTGGCAGATATCTTCACAAAATCACTCTGAGGATCTAGAATTGACTATATTTGTGATAAGCTAGGAGCATACGACTTATACGCTCCAGCTTGAGGGGGAGTGTTAAATATGGTAATTAGATAGTATAGATATTACCATTAGATAGTGTAGATTTTGGAATGTTAAATATAGTATAATTAGATGGTGTAGATATGAGAGTATCCCCAAATCCCTATAATTAGGTAATTAGGCGATTGTGTAATATTCTTATTAGTTATTTTTTTATTTACCTTCTTTGTAACAGCTATTTAATCCCATTAACTTGAGGGGATAATCAAGTTATCAGTTTTCAAATTCTCTTCTCATTTCTCAGTTCTTTATAACCTAATTTAAAAACTAGTTTCATTCGACTACTTTGCAAATTGAGTTTATGAATAAGCTGATTTCAGATAAACCAAATAAATTTGCTTCTTGGACTTCTATTCTCTGCATATTGTAGGATGTTGGAAGTAATAGATAGACATGAAGTGAAAGGTTACAAATTTGTGATTTTTTCCTGTATGAGCCGAATCCTTTACATGTTAAATGCCTCTTATATTCAACTTCCAAGTCTTCCAACCAGCTAACTAAGCTTTTTAACGCATCTGATGATTTTGATTTCAAACATCTCAACAAAATGAGACCTTTCTCGCCTCTAGTTGGAAAGGGGTCTAACCTTGTTTTCTTTCCAATTTGGTTTCCATGGAACTTCTCCTTCTTGTCTGATTAATGTCCACTCTGATTCTGTTTGCTCCTTTCAAGTTCATTTTATGCCTTAAATAAATTTAGATGATATTTCTGGATGTTTGAAGGCTAATATTAAAATTCAGATATTGGTATTAGCACATGAATTGATAAAACATGTGCATGTTCAGACACACTGTATATTTCAGTAGCTTCATCTTGCGAAGTGGTCTTTTGTTTGCCCAATGATTGATGAGGGAAATTCATTATCTGCAGATACTGATCTCTTGCTTGGCCTTATATCAGAACTTGAATCTCTCATCAGACAACCACCTAAACATCTAAATCATTATGATTTAGGAAGTAATGTGAGGATCTGTCTTTTGATTGTTGATGATCTAACTTTACTTGACATGGTACCATTTATTCGATCCAGGCAATTGCAGTCACTGTTACTCCCTTGGTCACCTAGCTGCAGTTTATGAACAAAGGGTAATGGCATCTTTAACCCACCTGCCATCTGCCACATCCGCAGTTACTTTGCGACATGTACGTCATAAACAGCTGCAATTGTTGAAAACCCAAAGAGTTCCAAATAGAACGACCTTTCCGTGTATGAGCCATAAGCCATTCTCTATTTGCTGCTCAAATCAGTCTTCATGGGAACCTGCACCTGTCTCTTATGTTCCTAGTAATAATATTGAAGATAAATTTCTGGAAGGGACAACCAATATATTTGAAACCATGTCTTCCAGTAAACCAGATGAATTTTCATTAACTGAGGCTCAAGGGCTCACTGATGTAAAAAGCCAGCCACCATTGCAGCTCCAATACCTTCGATGGCCTGTGTGGCTTCTTGGCCCTGCCATTCTTTTAGCCACTGGGATGGTGCCCACTTTGTGGTTACCTATTTCATCAGTTTTCATTGGTCCAAACATAGCCAGCCTTCTTTCATTGACTGGACTTGATTGTATTTACAATCTTGGAGCAAACCTATTTCTCCTGTTAGCCGATTCTTGTGCTCGTTCACCAGACACCAATCAAGATTCTAGCAGCAAACCGCCTTTCAGTTATCAGTTATGGAACATGGTCGCAAACGTTATGGGTCTTGTCATTCCCTTGATAGTACTATTTGGTTCTCAGAGGAGTTTCCTTCAGCCTCAACTTCCTTTAATTTCTTATGCTGTGCTCTTGGGTCCCTATCTTCTGCTTCTATCTATACAGATACTCACAGAGATGCTGACGTGGCATTGGAAGTCACCAGTATGGTTGGTGACACCGGTAGTCTACGAAGCATATCGTGTGTTACAACTAATGAGGGGGTTAAAGCTCAGTGCAGAACTCGGTGCACCATCATGGATGCTGCATACCATCAGGGGGCTAGTCTGCTGGTGGGTTCTCATTCTTGGCATGCAGCTCATGAGGGTCGCTTGGTATGCTGGTTTCACTGCTCAGACTCATCAGAAACAGCTACATGCCTTTCCCGACACTGATTAAGTCCAAATGATGCAACTTCCTTTTCGGGTTTACAGAAAAAGGAAATGGTTGTATATGGAATTCAATTGATATAGACTTCCCTTTTATCCCCTTTCTTCCCATTTCTTGTTACTGTTATACATAAGAAGTTGGCGTTCAGATATTACAACTAAGATGTATGCTACCAGAAAAGAAATAAAAAAACGTATACAACTAGATATTTGTTTAGTTAAAGATGCTTGCAGATTCTCTCTACATGTATCTCTGACGACATTGTGCTGTTTGCCTGTTACATGAAATTGTGAAAGGAATAATTCTGGTAGGGGGTGATCTTGTTATCCTAGCAATGAGAAAAAAAACGTTGAACTGATTTCTTTTCATCTGTTAAGACTCCTGGGGCAAAGTTATTTGATATTTGTGTTGGATGGGAGGGTAAAAAATGTTAAAAGTTGATTTGATATTTGTGTTGATAAGAAACAGTATGCATTCAGTGAAATAGTCGAGATATTCGTAAAGAAATGGATCTTGGGTCTAACACAACTCTAAAAGTTAATTTGTGAGGAAAGAATTGCCTAAGTCCATATAAAGAGTTCACTCATCTCTTTAACTACTGAGGTGAAATTTTTTTCATTTTTCAACAATATCTTCCTTTAAAATCTTAGAAGACAGAGTCAAAAGTACACCATTTCTTTAAAGTTTCTAGCAAAAAAAAAAAGAAAAAGAAAGTTAGTGGGATGGTTGTTGTTGGCTGTTAGTGACTGATGAGCCAAATTTAATAGTTCTGTAATTTTCTATGGTTGGAAGAAATCATTTGTGGTGGAAATATGACCAAACTATATCTTTCTCAGACTTAAAATAAGAGTGTGATGACAACATTGGTAATGTTTTGCTAGCTTTCAAAGTTATCACATGCTTAATAAATCTCACCAGCACCTACTAGAAAACTCTAGTTCTCATTATTGCATTTGTTTATTCTAACGAATCCCCTCTTGTCAAACAAAGCTTGTGGGTCATGACTCATGAGCTCTCTACCTTATTCTAT